>APFE031445867.1:1513-13709 GCA_000404065.3 Pinus taeda
CATCTGTAGTATCCATGTTGCGGGATCCTTGCCATCAAACTTCCTCATATCAATTTTTGGAATATGGTGGTTCTTAGAACCAACGTTAGAGTCTATGAAATCATGATTAACTTTTTTTTTTCATCACGAGTTTCCTTTACCACCCTTTCACCATTAGTAAGTATTTCTTGTAGAAAATTTGTCAAACCTGTCTTCAAATCTTCCATGCCTATCTTCAAATTTGTCTTCAGATATATCCTCAAATCATCCATCTTAGCTTCAATGCCATTCATCTTAAATTCCATGCCATATATCTTAGCTTCTACATCTTTCTTTAAACCATCCATCTTAGATTCTGTTACTTTTTGTGCGAGTGACATTTGTGGCACTTGGTCTCGTAATTTTGATATATTATGTTGCATTTCTTCCTCTTCTTCATGAGTCATGATAGAGATTTTAGGTTGCTTACTTGGTGTTTTAATTTTCTTTCATCGGGGCATCAGTTACCAATAATAATTATTTACTATGCCCTTTGAATTCCTTCAAAATAATTTTTCAAACCAAGCTTAAGCAAAAATTTAAAAAATCTACACACCTTTTTCACTTTGTAGGAGCTCGATATTGCATCTGATGTATCTTTGTAATTTTGGATCTTCCAATTTTGAAATTTCGACTTGTGATAGTCCTCTACATCCTCTTTCTAATGGCACCAGTTTGATTGAATTCAGATTCTCCAAGAAAGAGTTATGCACAATCTCCCAAGATGACTTGATTATATACCTTTTCAGAAGAGCAAACTTGTATGAAGTGCCACGTGTCACTGTTTTGACCTTAGGATCTAAAAAATATACACAGGAAACTACAGTCCATCCTCTTTTTGTAACTTCTTACGAAATTTCAATCTGATGCTCAAAACAAAAGTTATTACTATTTTCCCCAGGTCACGTGTTTGGAATGTAATTTGGGAGTCTACAAAAATGCCAACTTCCTTAGATCATATCTCCACAAATATAGCCCGAAAAGCTCTGAAATTCAGATCTACGGTTCAGAATGATTTCAACCCAAATGGGTTTTTTTTAGTGTCTAAAACGTCGCAGAAAAAATGTTATAGTACAAATGCCACGATGACCGATTTGGAGTAGCGAAACCCTAGAATTCAAAGCTCTGATACCAAATGTTATGAAACCAGCTAACAAAAAGATAGAAAAGATAGATCAACACGTTAGAATTTAGCCTCTTCGAGGGGAAACCTCCTTTACATTACACAAATGAATGATTCTTTGATGATTCAAATGACAAAACCTCCTTTCTATATATAGGAGTCTAAGGGGTGACAATATAACCAAGCCGACCTAACAATAATAATATAAAAGCACAAAAATAACAATAGAGGGATTCTATGGGGCACAGTAATTACAATATGGGTACAATAGGGGCACAACAATATTAATAAGGGATACAACTACAATAGTAATGGGGTATCACTAGTATTATAGGGACCTAATAGTTTCCTTTGAATGTTTCCTGAAATTGAGCAATAGAGATTATCAGAGAAACATAAAGAGTAGAAACAATAGTGAAAATGCAATGACACAGTTAATTCTGAAAGATGACAAGGAAGAGGATTTTATTTGAAAATAAGAATTAAAGATATCAAATCTCGTTGAGTCGTTTTAAACTTAAATGCCATTAAAACTCATTAACTACACACTAAGGTCTTTTCATTATTTCCTTTATGACGCGTTTAAACCATCGCATCACAAATTGGTAAGTGATACTTCAAGTTGACATGCTAAAAAGGTGTGATGTTGATGATGCGATTGTGATTAATGGTAATTATTGCAATATCACAATATTAGTTAAGGGCCACTTCGAAGTCTTTTAGTATTTTGCGATGTGTGATGCGAGCAGCATACCTTTTATCCTTTTGAGTGCATTAAGCTTAAATGAACCATTATTACATAAAGTAGTTGTTTACCATGCATCGGACCTGATTTAATTTATAGCATATTTCATAACTCTATCATTTCTGGATCACGTCGCATTTCGCAACTTTTTAATGTTTCACAAGTTTGGAATTTGTGTAAAAGTCGCAATGCGATGAGTGTTTGAATTATCATATCATAATATCACAAATCCCATGCCCTTAAGGTTTTGCTTGTTTGTGCTTTTATGAATGTCACTATGCGATTGTGATAGGTACTTTATTTCATAAGAAATGCTTTAAGTCTTATTTTTAATGAAAATTCCAATGATACCATAAGTCTACTACAGTGGTCCTTTTATCGCAATTCGTGAATCCTGATTATCAAGTAACCTTTGTTATGCAAGGTCCAGCGATTTGCGATTAAGCGAGAATGCCTAGTCACAAAGGGATTTCGGCTTGATATCTTGATTTTAATCAAAATTTTATTTCTAATAGTTCAAAAAAAATTAGGTTCTCATTTGCTATTTTTTTTTTAATTTAAAGGGTCCCAATTTATTAATATAATACTAACTATTAAATCAATAAATAGGGGGGTTGTTGAACAATACAACAATTGGTGATTCACTGGAAGAACCAATTATCTCTGCTAGTTTTCTAAAACTTCTAAAACTTCCAAAATAAAGATAGTTCATGAAATAGGAATTACATGAAATTTAAGATAAGTAGCATTTCTCTGAATAATAAAATAAACTCACCTAATTACCATTCATTTGATATCCTCTTCAAAACAAAAATTCCTTTGTCTATATCAGTCTTTACTTACTTAAAGATAAATCAGGGGCTCTTGCAGATTAGCTTTTAGATGTACTCATTTTTCATAGGTAGAGGCTCTGCTGCTAGCAGGCGTCCATAGCCTCGATAGGGTTACCTTTTAACCATCAATGATTAAGTATCTCATCCAGATAAGAGTGCAATTTTTAGAGATAAACTCATAATCATATACTTATTCTCTTTTTTTTCTTTTTCTTTTTAAACAGTTTATCTTTTTTTTTTACTTTTTTACTACTTAAAAGTCAATTTTTTGGTTTGGTGGCCAAACAACGACAATTTCATTCACTAGTTGTAATTCAACTGAACAAGTTGGCTCATGATGAGACCTCTTGTATTTTGATTAAAAAAATCTCAAGCCATTACCCTGTTTTGATATGCAGTTTTGGTAATGTTAGTCTATTATTGCCCTATGAACATGGTAAACCGACTCTTGATGAGACCTCTTATCTTTTAAGTTTTAGTATATTTTAGAATTACACTCTAAAAAGAGAAAATTTTACTGGATGGGGAGAATCATTGACTCCTTAAGAGTTTCTGGACGAAAATTATAGAGTTAAAGGTGCTTATCTGCAAAGAGTCTTTCCTTTGTTAGAGATACTTTTCTTGATTGATAAGAGAACAAAAGTATCTTTATAAATTTGTGGTTTCACAAATTTAGAGATTTTTAGAGATATAGAACTTAGCTTATTTCGAAATGTTATAATTATTTCCTTAACAGTCTCTACTCATACAAGCGAAAAATCAAAATATTTGAAGAGATTTTTTTATTGTAAGGCCAAAAGTAAATACTATTTAACCTTTATTTGCCTAGGAAAAGTAAAGGCGATAATGTACAAGGGATAGAAGAGGTTATCTTCTATGAAAAATATTTCTTCAAAATCTTCCCATTCAAAGGCAGAGAATCTCTCTTACCTGATAAATCTTGCAATAGAAACATTGATGGGCCAATTTGTTTTGCAATCTGAAATGGGTCAAGACACATTCTTTAGAATTTGGTATGTGTACCTTTTTTCTCGTGTGCTTTGTCCCCTTCAATACAAGGTCTCCAAGTTGAAAATATTTAGGACTTACAGAATTTTCATTAAAGGAAGATTTAACTAACTGTTGATGATGTGCATGTATGATTTTGGCTTTCTCTCTTCCTTCTTCGAGTTTGAGGACTTGTGATTGCCTTAATTGCATAAAAGAGGAAGGAGTTTCTTCAATAAATTGAACTAGGGCTAGAGAGGGAATAGCTACATTTGTAGGAAGGACATCTTATTTCCCGTAGATCAGATTAAAAGGAGGAGTGCTTATTGAGGCCTTCTATGTTATCTGATCTGCCCATACAAAAAATTTTAAATATTTATGCCAGTTTCTTTGACTCTGGTCAATAGTTCATTTGATCATCCTTATGAGATTTTAATTTGTTGATTCACCTAAAACATTTCACTGAGGATAATAGTTAGTAGCATATTTAAGTTTAAAACATCTTTCTCAAAGCAAATTCTTTCATAGCATTGCCTGTGAAATAGGATGCATTGTCAAACATAAGCGCAGTTGGTGGCCAAATCTGGTAATAATAAATTGATCAATAAATTCAATAATGTTTTTAGAATTGGCTACCTTTAGTGGAATTTCTTCCACCCACTTAGTGAAGTAACCGGTTGTTGTAAGGATATATCTATGTTTCTTTGAAGACTGAGGAATGATCTCATCTATTTTGTCTAGTCCACATTTCTCAAATGGTTGTTCAATGTTGACTGGATGTAATGGAAATGCAGGTTTCCATTGTCTTCTAGTAGCTGTTTGATAATATTTTCACTTCCTTACATATTCATGTGCATATTTGAACAAGGTTGGCCAGTAATAGCTAGCATGTAGTATTTTATGCATTGTTGTGTCTCCTCCAAAATGTTCACTAGCTAGTCCATCATGGAGATCCCACGGAACCTTTTCTGCCTCATATTTTTCAAGACACGTAAGTAAAATGGAATCATAATTATTCCTGAACAAAACGTCATTGATGACTTCATATTTCTTAACTTTTAATCTCAAAGCCCTTTTTCTTTTGTAACTGAGTTGCATAGGGTCATATCCATTTTTCAAATAAAAGATGATATTATCATATTTACATTCAGTATCATTGAGGCTTACCTCAGATATTGTATATCATCACATGAATCTTCTGGTGCTGGTAAGTTGGATGCTCCAACTAACATTCTGCAAAACCCTTGACCTCTAAATATTTTAGTTGGTCTAATTTCAATGGCATATTCTTGCAGTGTTGTCACCTAATTTTCTCTTTTCTCACATAATTCTCTTTGCATTAGTAAATTTCTCACAGATGAGAATGGAACTATTACTTTAGTGTGAGTTTTAAGAAGAAAAGGTCTAAAATGTTTGATTGATTTGAAACCAGCGAAAGCCTTCTTTTCAACATCTAAGTAATTATATTCAGCGCCTTACAAATTGGAGCTAAAGAAAGAAACCAGTGCTTCAACTTTCTCATCATTGACTTGTGTCAAAATAGTTGCATATGATGTTTCAAAAGCAAAATTATATAAAATAAAATGATTAGAAAAATTCGGAGTTGCTAAAGAGGGAGAATTTATAATTGCTCGTTTGATAGGATTGAAATTTTCTTACTCAGTATGTCCCCATTTAAAAACATATTTTTTCTTGATCATAGTTTGCAGGGGTAAAACAATTCGTGAAAAGTAAGGGACAAACCATTTTAAAAAAATTATCTGACCTAGGAAACATTGGATGCATTTTTTTTGTTGTGAGGTAAAGAGATTTAAGAGATTTCTCTTATCCTATCAGGATCTATGTGAATTCCATCTTTAGATAAAATAAACCCAAGAAGTTTACCTTCACTTAAAGAAAAGAAAGATTTCTTTGGGTTTAGAGAAATTCCATACCTTTTACAACGTTCAAAGATCTGCCTTAAGTCCTTCAAATTATTAGTGTGCTTCTTCGAATATACAGTTATATCATCTAAATAAATGACCACAATTCTATTCACCAAACCTTTGAAGGCTATATCCATGGCTCTCTGAAATGTTGTGCCAGCATTTATTAATCCAATGGCATCTTTTGATAAGTGTGTGTTCCCCATTTGGTTCCAAATGTGGTCTTTAGTCAATCATCTAGATGTACAAGAATTTGATTATAACCTGAAAATCCATCTAGAAAAGACATTAACTCTAAGCTTGCAACTAACTGCAGTATATGTTCCATAGGAGGCAGTGGAAAGTTGTCCTTCTAACAAGCTTTGTTGAGATTGTGAAAGTATATACAAATTCGAATATCACCATTCTTTTTCCTAACTGGAACTAGATTAGAAACCCACCTTGAATGCCTAACAGGAAAAAATATTTTTGGCTTAAGAAGTTTATTTAATTCAAATTTGATTTGATTTTCCAAATTTGAATGAATCTTTCTCAACTTCTGTTGTACAGGATTTTCATTGGATATCATAGGAATGGTATGTTGTCTAATGGAAGTATCATATTTCTTAAGATCATCATAATTCTAAGCAAAAATATTTTTATATTTTCTCAAGAGATGAATGAAGGTTAATCTTTCATCGGGTGTAAGACCAAGACCTAGATTAATATTTTGTGGTTTAAGATCAGTTTCAATATTTACTAATTCAAACCTCAATGTTGAAAATTGAAGCTTTGAGTTAGTTGGCTTCTTGAATCTGTCTTTAAGATCATACAAATCTTCCAGCTTAACTACAGATTTAGGTATAATATTTACACTTATCTTTTGTTTGACTTGGCTATCATGTTGGCCTTCATCTATTATTTGGTTATCATATGAGCCTTCGGATGTTAAAAAGTTTATGATATATGTATCATCATTAAAAACTCACCAATTGGTGATATTATCAAGAATAGAAGGTTTAAAAATTAAGTCTATAGAAAATCGGTTGGGACTATAATCTCCTAGTGGTATAAGTTTAGATGTAATGTTAGCCAAAAGGTCGACACTTGCATTCTGAAGTCTTGGAATTGGAGAAATGTTAAATGCTAGGAAATGTGAGGTGAGGTCCTAGACTAATGATTGATAATATTTTAAATGTCTAGAAAGACAATAATTAGTATTCCTTACATGTTTGATTACAATTTCCGAATCTCCAAAGACTTGTAGGTATTTGATATCAAGGCCTACGGCTTTGTGCAATCCTTGAACTAATGCCTTGTACTCAGCAATGTTATTCGTGCATTCGAATTCAAATCTTCATGCCAACATAGTTTTTTCTCCTTTGGGGCAAACTAATATGCAACCTACCCCTACTCCATCATTAGATTTACATCCATCGAAAAATAATTTCCAAAATAAAGAATTGATTACAAGTTTATCTACAAAATTGATACATTTAGAAGAGTCTATTTGCGAATAATTTTCGATTTGTGAGGTAACAAAGTTTTCCAAAAAAAGGTGAAGTATATGCACTAAAATTACCCAAAAATGATTCAACTGAATAATTTCCAATGATATTATTATTGTATGCAATGGGCTTATTTTATCCTTCCAATTCAGTCGCGATAGACTTTAAATGTTTCTCACAATTTACCCTTATTTTATTTGGCTTATCATTGTAAGGAAGCCACATATGAGACCAGTCTGTTGCAAAATAACCATGAATATTTTCGAACCAATCTCTACTAAGGATCAAGTCGTAGAATTTAGGAATATCAACGACAAGAATGTCAATTACTTGACATACTCTTGGATTTGGTGAGAATATGATGGTAATCGCATTAATTTCTCCTATGACTTCGACTTGCGTTCGATCTAACTATACAATGTGACCAACAGATTTTTGGGGTAAAACGTTCAATTTTGCACAAACCGTCTTTGGCATAATGTTGGATGAAGCTCCAGAATCAACTAAACTTTTTGGATTGTAGATTACTATGGTGTGGTTTCTGAGAGGAGTTCGGATTTTCCACAGTGCCCATCTTTATATGTCTTATTAAAATTCTTATTAAAGACTTCAAAAGTCAAAATAAAAGGAGGAGTATGGAATTTAGATCTACCACCAATTAAAGCAACATCATTTGAACTCATTTTATCCAATCAAGTACTGGGAGGCCTACCCATTTCTTGAATAGCCTTGGAAATTACATCAACAAGAAGAGGAGTAGTGGGGACTGCTTTTAATTCTTTGAGCAATAGCTTCTACTAATGTTTTATCTTGATAAGCTCATAAAACGTAATATTAGCTCTAGTCTTCTACATTTCTTCGACAATTTTGTAATCCATATCATCAAAAACTAGCAAGGTTTTGCCTGGAGGAGAAGAATTGGATTGAGGAAGAGATGTCTGAGTAGACTTCGGAAAATATTTCTTACCTATTACTTTTTCTTTGACAGCAAGAGTTCGTGATTTTTGTTTTTGACTTGTTTGTGGCAAATCAACAGTTCTCTTTCTTCTGGTAGCAATGGGTAAAGCTTCTTCTTCTTCATTATCTGATAAAGGAAGAATAAAATCCCACATTCCATGTACTTCAACTATCTCTTCGTCATCAGCTTGTTCTTCAGTTGTTGATACTTCTTCTTCATCCACATCTAATCCAACATTTTCTATTATATTTGGAGGTTTAGGATTGTTAACACTCAGGTTGTCCCTAGGCTCCTGTAGGGATACAGCTGAGGTAACCACAAACCAATCTTTGGATTGCAGGTTCTAGCCCACCTGCAATCAGAGAGGGCTCTCTCTTAGTGATTCAAGTTTGTTGATGATTTTAGGCTAGCTTTTGGCTCAGGGGTTTTTGTTTGTGTTTGGATGGAAGGAAAATGCTTTCAGGAAGAGAGGCAATTTATGAAGTGATAAGTGACAAACCATTGCGCATGGAGTCATGGGTTAGGATTATCAGTGTGTCTTTCTGGTCATAAGAGAAATAATGAAGCAGGATAGCTGCTCATACCACAATCTTCAGACTAAAAGGATGAATGATATGTAAGGAATGAGAGGCACTTAAGAATCTCTCATTTAACTTAACAGAGGGAAAGATGATCTGTATCTAGGGGAAATGAAGAATCCCTGGATAACTGTCTTGGGTTAAAGCAAACATGAGCCATGTGGAATTCAGATTTATGCTTAAACAGAGGAAAACATAAAGAAACAACAGAAATTGAGCATAGAGTGTATTTAAACAAATTCTAAGCTAATCTTTCTTTCTATTGTTTAAGAGCGTAATTCATGAACGAAAACAGAGGTAAGAAGCACTTATTGAGTTATGCACAGCACGAGAATTCCATAATCACTCTCCGACCAGAAAACACAATGAACAATCTGTTCTCCAAGGCTCATAAGCAGTCTTTGATTATAGAAACTTATCAGATATTACAGTGCGAGTCTCTCCCAGAGCAAAATCAGCTAGAGATAGCTTGTTGACTAATCAACCAACCAACTAACCAACCCGTAATACAGTAATCAGGGTTGTCTTCATAGTGCAAATATCTCAAACTATTCATTGCAATTGACCTAAAACAGGTCTACAAAAAGAACTTTCTAAACCTAAACTTGTGCCAAAATTAAGTGCAAGTAAATATCTATTGAAATTGTGTCAGAGGTAGCTGGATCAAAAGGAGTGCAATGTGGCCCTTGGAAGCTCGATGTAGTACTGCTGGAATAACTGTGCTTTGGGATCTGCAGTTCTGTTCTGGTGTGAGTTAAATGTGCAATAATCATGATTTGAGAGTTTTGAGTGGCCTCGCCCCTTTCTTTGACTTTGTTGGAAGGTATTAAATTTTCTCCTGCTTTGGGCCGCTATTAAGATCTTCGCTGATACTCTTTGCCGCTACATTGATGGTCTCTGCCGCTTTCTGATACTCTTTGACGTGTTTTCTCTCTGTGAATTTGATCTGATACTCTTTAATTTCTATCTCTGGTCTCTCCCTGTCTTCAAATTGGTTTAATTTGGCAAAATCAGGCAATTGCAGGCCTTTTCGGTGTAAAACGGGCCAAGGAATCAAAAGATTCCCCAATATGGCCTATTTCCTGTAGCGATGCGCGATTAATGCTTCACGCTAATCGCGCATCGAAAACTGCCTCCGTTTCTCATTCCGGAGCTTCGAAGCACGATTTTTCCTCTTGCGCGAATTTTCGGTTTTTTGGCAGCATGACGTCAGTAGTACAGTGGATGACGTCATCATGCTGACATCAGAAGTGGGGTCCTTTGGTACAGATGTGACGTCATCATGCTGACGTCATCAAGGTGACGTGGCAGTACGGCGGGGTGACGTGGCAGGGTGATGTGGACCGTGCGCAGGCAGGGTGAGGTGACGTGGACCGGGCGCAGGCAAGGTGAGGTGACGTGGAGTCGACCTGGCAAGATGAGGTGGCTCTCTTGTTATGTGAGGGGAGGGCAGTTTTCCCTATGCGTCGGACTGCCTTTCGTACGGAGGTGGTTTCTTTCAAGGGCGGCCCGATGCAATGGGAGGCCGCCACCTGTCCCGGTGTACGACGAGAAAACCGTCGGACATCGGGTGGTAACCTACCACAATAATTGGGTGCGCGATGCGATCAGGGACCGTCGGATCTGGGGTAGGCGATCCAATGGTGGACAGGAAAGGGAGATGCGCCGAGTTTAGCAAAGGCGCGGGCGCATTAAAGGCTTAATTTTTCGCGGCGCGGTGGGTTTTCAACTTTAGAAAATGGGTAAATGTGTTTGCGCGATGAAAACTTATCAAACAAACATTAATATTTTTCACAGAAGAATGTGAGGGGAGGGTTATTTAGCATTTGGAAAGGGTTCCCTTAGTGTTTGGAAGGGGTCCATACACTTGGGAGTGGAAATTTTTGTAGAGGGAGGGTTCTTACTAAAGTCCAAGTGACTTAGTAATTCCCAGTGAAGTATTTATGGTTATATTTCAACCAGGGGGAGGGGATATTTACATAAGGGGATTATCTACATAGTTTTAGTATGGGGACAGGGAAAATATAGGGAGTTAAATAATAATTTTAGTAGTTAATATGGATATGACAAGAAAGCGCTAAGTTTCAGAAATCTTAGGCTTGAAAAGGGGAGATAGAACCTTATAGAGAGAGTATGGATTCTCTTTGAGTGAAGCAGGTCTTCGCCCAAGCTAATGACATGAAAATTATGAAACTAAGAGATATCAAGCAGATCTTGACCTCTTTTTGGGGAAATTAGTTAATGATTTCTGGGAGATGGAGAAAGGAGTTTAGTTATGCCTGTTTTGAGCTCTTTCACATAAAACTTCCTGGTGATTGTGTCCTAAGTAGAAATGACACCCTGAAAACATGGGACTGATCAGCAATCAAGATTCTGCAACCCCAAAACTACCTACCCAGCCTACTTACCTAACATTTTTTCTTCTTTTGGTTTGGGTGCTCTTAGACTTGCAGACCCATCATTTTAATTTTTTCTTTTTTATACCTTCCTATCTACCAACTACCCTTTTTTCTTCCAAGGGCCCAGATTAAGCAGTTGGGCTCCTTTGATTCTCTACCTATCTAAGAATCTGCCAAGATTAAGCTGTTTGGACAGATTTTCATCCTATATATTCTAAAACAGGAAATTGAAACCTAGGGAGACAAAGATTAAGCTGTTTGGACCTCTCTTTAGCTGAAAATTGTACAAAACTGGAAAAACTTCTCAAAACTTGGAAAGCAGTTAGATGAACTCTGAGTAGCCTTCTTTGCTTGGTGACTGTTTAGCAAATATGGAGCATTGCAGCATGCAGAGTATGACATATTTGGTCTGTAAAAATGCCAATCATGAAATATGAGTAACCTGCTGCAGCAGGAGGCTAACAGTGGCTCCACTTGGGGATGGCTTTTCCTTGTGAGAAGCCAAGAACAGCAGGTCAGATTGCCTTGTTTCTTCTGTTATGGTTGTGCTTTGAACTTGTTAGTGCTGATTGTTGGATTGATTTGAACTTTTGGATTGGGAACAGCTCTTTCCTTCACTTGTGCTGTTGTTAAGCTGCAAAGCACTGCCTGCTTTCTTCTGCGTGCTTTAGCATCATGGTTTCTTACAAAAATCAAACGCTGGTATATACAGATATTCTATGTACAGAATAAAACACTGCCTGCTCTTTTCAATCAAAAGGATCATTGTAGTGCTTTAGCATTTGGCCATTGACAGGGCCTTCTTCAGCTGTGCTGCCATCTGGAGATTTGAGAAAATAGGTATTATTGCCTTGCACATCGCTGATGATGTACGGACCTTTCCACAGAAAATCGAATTTTGCATGTTTGCCCTTGTCCTCTCTTCGTGAATCCCATCTTAGAACTTTGCTACCCACCCAGAAATCCTTTGTTTTAGCCTTCTTATCAAACATCTTTTTGAGTTTTTCTTGCAGTATTTGAGCTCTATCGAAGACTTGCTCTCTGGTTTGCTGAAGATGAATGGTTTGATTAACTCTTCTCTGCATGTCATTCGGTTCAGCCTGAATTTCTTGCAACAATTTAATAGTAGGAATGCCCAGAGAT
>APFE031445891.1:2399-21452 GCA_000404065.3 Pinus taeda
ATAATATTAAAATAATAAATGAAAAATTGACGTGGGTTCTAAAGTCAAAAATTAGCCGTTAATTATTTTTAGCCGTTGGAGTCTCTGTTCAGACTATTTAACATGCTAGACTGGATCTGTTTCTTCAACTTGTCCTGATGATGAACCACACTAGTTGGTTCGAAACGCGTCGACAATGATTTTTTGAATGTGATTTACGCCGAAATTTCTTTACGAGTATTGATTAATCGTGCAGATCACCTTGGCCTTCCCACTTACCCCACAAAAATCCATGGTCCCCTCTATACCTTCTCAGATGAACACAACATAATATTCAACATAATCACATTGTTTCGAGTTCGGAAGAGTAGTGTAGCTCGTGAGCATAAGGTTTTTGGAGTATAATTTTTCATATCTAGTGTTTCTCCACTGCAATCAAGCCTGGACAATACCCCAACGAAGTCATGCAGGAACATAAACATTGCTCTGCTGCCAGCGAACCTGGACAGTACCCTGACGGAGTTGCTTGCTTCACCTCTTTGCGCAGGAAGCCTTTCTTTTCTTTCACTTTTTTTTAAAGAGAACTGTGCATTTTCACTTATTTATTTTGGGGCGGAAGAGGGATCCCGACTTATTGAGAGCATAAGAGGTTTTTCCTTCAGAGAAGCATATAGTGACCTTTGATTTAGGTTTGCTCGTTTAGATTTTTCCCCTTCTTTGTTTCTACTAGTTGGATAAGCTTGAGAACACCAAAGCAAAAAAACCAAGTATAAGCATGAGGTTTCCAAACTAGACGTGGGTTCATGGTTGGACCAAAAATATCCTTATGGATGGATCGTATTTTTTGTCGGAACTTCATCGGCCAAAATAAGTAACCAACACAATGAAGGAAAACGAATGGCTAGCCAAATGTAGAAGTGTCACAAGACTTTTTATAGTTCAACCACACACATACTAAGAAGCCAAACAGGTCCACGCACAACATTATTCGCATAATGAAAACAAAATGAAAAATCAATAAGAAATAGAACAAGACAAAAAGAAAGAAAACACAGAACCAGGAAATAAACCATAAGACAATATAACAAAATGGCTAAAGCAAACATGGTGTAGAACGAGAATAAGAAAATGAGGACAGACTACAAGGAATGAGTGCAGAATGAGTGCAAGAGAGGGAAAGCTAGGATGAAGCTAATCCTACTCCTTACCTAATAGTTAAAAGGTTGAGTCACGTGTAATGAAATTTCCAGTGAAGCCAACATAATTGTTCCTCACCTGCATCCACAAAGATACGAACAATTAAAACGGATATAAAGCATTGTACAATAGAAAAGTTAAAAACTTGAATAACTTGCATAAGAAAAGGAAGGTCTTGCCTGTGGGCAAAAGGTGTGTCACAACCAATACTTTCATCGAATCTACATGCTTACCTTTTCGATGAATACCAGTTTCCAACAAACCTTTGAACATTCTTGCAGATGTGTCTTCATCTACACCAAGCTCCTTAGCAAGCGCGAGAAAAGATTGAAACTTGTTGTCTGCAACCGAGCTTGCCAAGTAAGATTGTTCCAACCATTCAGCGATTGGATCGTAAAATTCATGATGGCCCTCTTGAAAACCCTGAAATCTTGGAAAACGTGAATTTTCGATTAGAGAAATGGGATCACGATGGGAATCTTGTAAGAAAAAATAGATCTGATCATACTTTACAGTCATGTCAAGACAATGAGGACTTGCCATAACCACCAGTGAAGGCTGAAGTGTCTCGCCTGCTTGAAAAAAATATAACTAGATAGATGTTGAACAATGAAGATTGAGGGGTGTGAAACAACTTTGGATGTGTTGATGGGAAAATGATAAGCTGAATGACGGTCACCAAAGACAAAGAAATGATCAGATGAGCTAATTGAAGCGTCAAATTCCCAGTTTGTAATAAACGAAGAAAAGTCAATTTGAACAATCTTGTGAATGCTCTAAATAATCGAACCAAGTTCCTTGTGAGCCAGATATGAATGACTGCCTTCTTGTAACTAGTGAAAAATTGTACAAGCATCGTAGTCATCAAAAGAGTTTAAAAAGGATGATAGCACCACGAATTCATGAGACCATTTGGGACATGGGGAATAGAGAAAAACTTGATTCATGTGACAACTTGTGAATTAATTATCACTTAAGGATATTTCTGGTATGATGAGAGGACATATCAAATTCACAAGAAGACCCAGGAGTCGACCATTCAGGGAGAAATTCAATAAGCATGATTCCTTTAGGCAAAGAGGGTCCTTGAGATAACCAACTTCACAATTCCATGACTCTATGAGGGATGCGCTTTCCCAACCCGAGTTTCATGTGAGATATTTGCATGAAGACGAATGAATCGAAAAATGTTCTTGAGTCTGGTTAGAAGTAAAATCTCGAGAGTTTGAAAAATTACATCCGAGATACGAAACATCTTTGAGCAAGAGATTTACGTTGAATGAAACCATGCGAAAATAATGGTTGTGCGAGAGAAACCAAATTTGACTTAGTTTGGGGGGCTTACCAGAGTCGCGAGATCTTGACATAACCATCAATGGAAGTTGAAGTGCATTGACTCCCTTACAGGTCCCAAAACTTCCCAAGATTGTAGAATCACATTTTGAATCTTGAACCAAATCATGCATGGTTTGAGGATAACTGTTATTGTTGGTTTCAGTAAGACCACTTCTCATTGGATAACAACCATATACCGAACTTTTCAACTTCAACACCCAAATTACTCAAATCAAAAGACTCTTCTGATCACAAATTCAAAGATAAATGAATCAGTGAGATCACACGAGCAAGCTGATTTGAATAGTAGTCCTCATGCAAGAGAAGAGATGATGAGAGGTGGGAAGAGTTCTCTATGATTTGTCTATTTTCAATTTCATCATGGACAACCTCACCGCCTTGTGTCAATCGAGGGGATAACTCATCGAATGGAGAAACTGAAGAGCATGGAGTATCTCCGTCACAAGTATATGTGTTGTGAATGGTAGGACACAAGGGATAGTGAGGTGAAGGGGAAGTTTCAATATGAACATCTTCTTTGACTGAACCAGATTCTAGATCTAAATTAAAATCTTCATGAGAAACCGAAAGATCATGTGATGTGCTTGGGCATTCGTCACGACATACAACAATAGAGTCATCATCATTAGAATGATTATTGCCTAAGGTTGCGGGTTGATTGAAAGAATCGATTACATTTGATTCACTACCAATATTGACAGATTGTCAATCACCTAAGAATGGAAGTGCATCATCTTGACATGAAGGATTTTGGAAAACATAAGAAAAATTGAAAGCACCTTCACCTTCCTGCTCCTCTACATGTGTAAAGTGACTGCATTGTGCTTGATCAAAATTTGAACTGACAATGTGAAAATCAAGAAAGTGTGGAAGACAATGTGGTGGAACAAATTGCTCGAGTGGATCATGGTACAAGGAGTCGTGGCTTGTAACTTATAAAGGATGTCAGAAATCAAGATCACATTTGAGACTCGAGTTATGAACATTGACATCATCTTGTAGAGTGGAGGAGTTAGTCTTCGCCATAGGCCTCATAAGTCATTATGAAATTTCCTCCATTGAATATGAGTCATGAAAGGTAGGAGAAGAATGAGAAGATGGATTGGGAATTTGGTTTGCGGACTTTTCAACTTTGTTACCATCATAGAGAGGCACCCTTATCAGAACTGGAAAAGGAGGAGGACAGAGAACAAAAGGGGCAGTAAATTACTCCTTTGAAATTAGAGGTGTCCCTTGATTCACAAGAGTTGAGGAAATAGAAAAATCAGGGGTTTCAGTTTCACTGTGTGAAGCAATAAGAACCAAGTTCTCAAACTCTTGTTTCAAGAATTCCCAATTCAAATCTTCTTCCATAATTTCATAGAAAAGCTGAAGGAATCAATCAGAAAAAGTCTCAACTGATTCATAAGACTCGATTATTAAGAGATTGATTCTTTTACAAACATTTCAGTAATTATACCCATTGAAGGCTTGATGAAGCTCCTTGAGGAAGTGATGAAGGGAATGCATGGAAGCAAGTGGCAAGGTATGAAACCACCGATTAACACAACCTTCAAGGGTGAGGAATAAAATCATACAAGACAACTCTTCGTCATCAATTTCATAAGATTCACAAAATTTAAGAAAATCGGAAATGTACTTGGTTATGGATGTTCCATCCTCACCATCAAATTTTAACTAGGATAAGTGATTGAGAGGTTCATCCGGGCCTGAAAATTGATGAAGGGAACAATAGGAGAAACACACCTGGAGTATGATTTGCATATGGGTCATTTTAGATAAGAGATTCAAATCGGATGCAATGGGTTTAGCTTGTCATATGGCCCTCCTTATAGCACCATTTTGTTGATGGTGCTGGAAATCCATCAACCAAGGGGATCTCCCCGATATGAAGTCCCAATCAGACCTCACAACGTTTCATGTAGGAGTCCCATCCGATATAAAGGCTCATTTGCCAAATCCTTAAATATTTGACTTGGCTTTAACTGTCAGCACAAGAGAGTGATGCAATGGCATCCTTAAAAAGCAAGGTGATTGTACCTGGTGAGTGTGCAGTACAACTGTGTTTAGGTTCTCTTACTACAAAAGAGGGGAGAAAAGTGAGCCTCTGATTGAGAGGTGATAGTACCACCCATGAAGATACACACATGAACCAGAAGGACCTGTCCAACATCTAGTGGAATAGTCCACAAGGGATGCGACAATCATTACAACTGATGAACAAGGGAAGATTTGTCTAACATCCAGCAAAATAGTCCACAACGGATGTGACAATCATTATAACTGATAAGTAAAGAAACTTTTGTCTAGTATCCTTCAAAATAGTCCATAAGGATGAGACAACAATAACAACCATTACAACACATTCTCCACTAGATAAGCACTAAAATAACTGAAAAAGTTCAACTATCTTAGTACATGTGAAAGCAAACATGAAATACAAACGTTCACAGAATGGTCTAAAAAACATTCATAATTCATGCATGAAGAATGTGTTGGGTTGTGTTATATTCTTTCCATGACTACCCCATGCGCAAGGGGGTCACAAGGGGGCGGTAGCTCCCCCTGTACGTTGCGCGGGGGCGCTTTCGGGGGGTATGCAAGGGGGAGGTAGCCCCCCTTCACAAGGTCTGAGGCAGTGCCCTAGGAATTTATTTTTGGACCCTATATTAGGTGGGCAGACCTACCTATGGTTTTGTGCATGGGTTTCTCACATGGTTTTGGGCATGATGGTTTTCAATCCATGGTATTTTATAGATCTGGTCAAGGGAACTACGGTTATGTTCTAATCCAGGGTTAATGGATTGTTGTTTATGGATGCTTCGGCATGTATATATATATATATATACATTGAAAGGAAAATAATAAAAAATCAATCTGGTAGTCCCGCTTTCTGGATCCAGGGGAAAATATTTGTGTATATTTGTTTTATGTTTAATGCTCTCGCTATTGTTTATTTCATTTTTTTAGAATTCGTATGTAGGTAATTTCTGTACAGGGTTAAAACCTATAGAACATGTTGGCCTTAAAAGGCTTTTGTTATTAAGAAAAAGTTCCAAGACACATATTTACATTGTACATCACTAGCCCCAGTAGTGGGACATTAGAGCCACTCCTTGCTCCTCAGAGAACTAGCTGGTCTCTCTAATGCCTTGCGGGATGAGCCAAGGTGAAAATTCTTGTGCTCATACAATGAGGGGGTATATATAATCAAGGGTGATGCTTCCCCCTTGTGACTCTTTGACTACCCTCATGATTGTTCAACTTCCTATGACTTTTCAACTTACATGACTCTTCATATTCTTGTATGTCCATTGCACTTTCACTTTACAATACATTTGATTTACAATATACATGGCCCATAATAATGATGTGGCATATGACAACTCATGACATGACTTGACATGACACTGATTATGTGAACTAGCTCGATGATGTGGCAATGTCATGTCACTATTGTTGCTGAGTGCTAGATGCGTTCTTGGATATGCTTTATCTTCTCCTTTGCAAAGCTTGATGATGCAGGTCTTTAATGGTCTTCGGTCTTGGAAATTAGTTGCAAACTTATGTCCCTTTTCTTGCTCTTGGTAGGTCCACTCGTTTGTTCAACTACAAATAAGTTTTAGGCATGCTTCCCTCCTTCTTCTCCTTCTTCACCATCTTGCCATGACTTGAGAATGTACCTCTTCCTGCAATTCACTCATGATGGGACAACATCAATCCAAAAACTCCCTACTCTAAGATGGTGCATTATTATCCATGAACTGAGCTTGGGACAAGTCACATGCTGGGAGGCAGGGCTCAGTGACTATTCATTGTGCAGTTCCAGTTGGTAGGGAGAGAGCTTGGTCACTGAGGCTGTGTAGAGCATAGCTCAGGCTTGACTGAGGAACTTTTGAGCATAATCCTCACTAGGGAGAAAATTTGCGCAGTGGCCACCGGGAGTCAAGATTGTGCACTTTAGGCAGACAATGGTCGATGCGGGATGAGACCTTGGGAGAAATATCTATGCAATTTCCAAAGGCAAGGAGGACTGGTTAGCAGAGAGGCCCAGGAGGACCATTTTGCGCAGTTCTTGAGGATAGTGAGCTCCCGCTGAGGGAGGGTCACTAAAGGACATATTTTGCATTTTTTTGGAGGCCAAGGGAGGTTGGTCTCTTTGCGCATTGTGGGGTTCTAGCAGGAAAGGGAAAAGCTTGAGGATTGAAAGTGTGAAGTGCACATTTCAAGGCACACTCGAAGGCACAACTATGCAATTATGGGGGCCAAGGAAGGTTGTTGGACTCAGGAATTGCGTAGAGCAACAACCCTGGAGGACAGTGACTGTGCACCACACAGTTCCAAGCAGTAAGGTCACGTCAATGAGGGCTAATACTGTGCAGTACATAGCTCAAACAAGGCTCAGTGAAGCTAAGTTTCTCGGTCGAGAAGATTTTGGCTAAGTGCAAGAGGGAGGTTGACTCATGATGAACTTGAAATGTGACCAAACACTTAACATACTTCGACAACATGAAAACATAGACCATCGGAACAACAAGAAAAGTGTTACCCATTGAGTGACTGTCTTAGGACAAGAAGTGGCAAGTGAGACACTTATAATACACTTTAGGACAACCGTGATGACACTAGTACGACAATGTTCAAGACCTTCTGTATGAGTTTAACAAATGTTTACATTGTTAGGACAACTCATATACACATAGGTGGACCTTCGAAACCACTAGAGAAGGCTCACAAACATGTCATAACAATCAAACATGCCAAGAGACGACAATTGATCCAACAAGCAAAAGCGAGCAAAACACTTAAAGGAAACACATGGAATGAATTTGAGTGTTTGCAACCATACATGTCATTGAATACATAATGATATGACAACCATAAGCAGTCCTTCATGCTACACTAAGAGGTGTATTTCAACTTCATGAAATATGTGCTTTGTTTTTCGTACCTACCCTCTAAAGGGTTATGAATCAGATGGTGTATTCATGCGGTCCCGATCTTCTATCATACCCCGGGTTCCTTTGTATTCTTACATGATAACTAACTTTTCTTCTCATCTCCTTAAGTATCATCTAGCATGTCCTCATTCTTCATCCCCTTCTTAATCATCTTGTTTTAGCTTGGCATAATTCATGTATCTGTAAGCCACTCATGATAAGATGACATCAATCTGATAAACCCCTAGTCTAAGATGTTGCCTGATAATCCATTGACTGAGCTAAAAATGGTATTAGGTTAGGGGGGAGAAGGCTCAGTGACTGAGTTAGACTGAGGGATAAGACTACACAATGCCCACTGAGGGAAGAAAATGCACAGTGCCCACTCAAGGTCAAAATTGCGCAATTCAAGCAGGTAGTGGTTGCTGTGAGATGAGGCCCTGGAGGACAAATCTATGCAATTTGCAGAGGCACAAGGGATTGGGCAGTAGAGAGGCCTAGAGGAAAATTTTGCACAATTCCTTAGGGAAGTGAACTTCGACTGAGGGAAGGTCACTAGAGGTAGCCTCTACGTAGTTTTGGATGCCAAGGGATGTTGGGATTTCTGTGCATGACATAGTTCCAACAAGCACATAAAAAGCTTGAGTGTTGTAGATGCGAAGTGCATAGTTCTGGAAGGCTGGATGAGGCTAGGTTTCTAGGAATCCTCCAGAATTTGGCTAAGTGTGGGATCAATGGAGCCAATATGAACAGTGATAGAAATTGAATGTGACCACATACTTGGACACTTGGTGATACAACATAAACCGTCCAGAACATATGAAAAAATACTTTGCTGAATGCAACAACCTTTGTAGCAGCTTATGATAAGTGTGGCTCCGACAATAGACTTTGTGAGGATAATGGCGACACTTGTGTAATAGTGCGTGAAAGTTTGGAAATGAGTGTGAAACATGTCTATATGATGACAACAACTCATTTTCATAAAGGATACCCCTTGAAGCAAACCAAAAATTCCCTTTGCATGACAAGCGATAACTCCCATGCCTGAAGATGACACTTGCTATATAAAGATAAAAGCGTGAACGACTCTTGAGATCGAAGAAGGGAGCTTGAAATCAACGGCTTACCAATAAGTTACAAAGGAACGATCGATGACAAGATCCACATTAAGCTCCAAAATTTGAGTGTAAACCAAAATTTTGGAGGGTGTTGTGACTGCTACAACAAGCCCATAAACTGACCAACCAATCCCCTTTCTGCTAATTGTAGAGCCCTCATTCTAGCTTGTGGAGTAGAGACTTCTACCTTTTGGATCTTATCCAGTTTCTTAACAAAATAGGAAGGCTTGGATTCCTGATATTTCGGTCCATTTGTTACCAGTTAGTTGAAGGCCTCTATATCCATTGTAGTTGGGGTGGAAGAGGTCAGACTGTCCATAATTGACCACCCAACCTACCAGTCGCAAGACAAGCACAAATCTGATTTTCACAAGATCATTCCCAGGTGTGTAAATTTATCATCTCGTAGGTCTAGGATGCAGTGGTGAATCTACTTACATATACATAATTGTTGATTTCAGTGTACATGACAATTTATGACACATTTATTTGACAGTACTTTCCAATTTCAATTTCTAATTCAATTCCAGTTCTTATGTCAATTTCAATTTCGATGTCAATCTCAATTTTTATGTCAATATTAATTTCTATTCACTTTCTAATGCATTGATTTCAGTGTACATGTTAGTTTCTAGATGTGTTGATCTATAAATGATGAAAAATGTACACTAAAATCGATTTAGTGATTTCAATGTGCACAATTTCAATTTCAAGTTCTACTCTATTTCTATTCTACTTTAATGTCAGTTTTTACCTCTATTTCAAGTTTTATTCAAATTTTGATGCATCAATATCAATAGGCATGTCAATTTCTAAATGCGTCGATCTAGAAATGATGAAAAATGTACATTGTAATTAATGAATGTGCACTTAAACCGAGTTTTCTTAGAATAAGAAAGATTCACTTACTTACATGTATATATCTACCTTCTAATTGTCAAAGAGACTTAACTGATATTTTCATATGTTAATATACTAACTAACATTCATGGACTTTAATAGGGCTGTGACTAAAAATGATGGTTGTAGTCCTTTTCACTCTATTGATGTGTCTATTGCAATGTTGTTAATCTATGTAGTCCAACAATTTTCTATTTTTAATTCCCTATGACGGGATTCAGACTCCATCCCATGATTTGCATACATATATGTCTCTTGCTCTTATTCAGAGTACTCTATTAATGCATGTACATTGGAATCAATGCATTAATTATAGTGCACGTACTGTTTTTTTTTTTCAATTATTATGTGAAATTCTATTTATATTTCTCTTTTTATGTCAATTTGTATTTCTATAGCTACAGAGTTATCCTCTTATTGCAATGTTTCCCCAAGCTATTAATTTTCATATTTAGATATAAACCTCATTATTCTCATTTACTTCAACAATTATTTAGATATATGAAAAGCTTCATTGGCATTTAGCGACAATGTTCAACATTCAACAACAAC
The DNA here is from genome assembly GCA_000404065.3 of Pinus taeda. Taxonomy (NCBI): domain Eukaryota; kingdom Viridiplantae; phylum Streptophyta; class Pinopsida; order Pinales; family Pinaceae; genus Pinus; species Pinus taeda. The sequence goes on from APFE031445891.1 coordinate 12,445, forward strand.
ATGCAAGCCTTGTTTTCTACAAACAATTTCCTCTCTATCTCTACATAATCGACTCTTTAGTGAAGTAAAAAACTAAGAGTTTAAAAGTATTTCCTTTTAATTTCAATTCACACCTTACACAAAAATCTATATTTATCAAACCCTTTTTTTCTATATTTTTAGCATTTATTGAATCAACACTATTCTTCTACATTCCCACCTTCATTCATGTAGATAGTAAAATGGAAGAATGCAAATATTCATGGAGATAGTAAAGTGAAAGAATGTAAATAGGGGATATAGATTTAAGTAAGAATGTAGATTCTTACTTACTTAAATCTACATTCTCTCTTAACATTCTTCCACTTACTCTCCATATTTCCCTATTCTTCCCCCCCTTTTTTTTAATTTCATTCTCGATCTTTATTCTTTATTTTCTTTTATCTTCATAATTTTTACATTTCATTCATTTAATACTTTTACTTTTATCTTTATATCATTTATCATTTTGTATTTTATTAATATTCCTCCCTTTTCTTATATTATTCTCTATCTTTTTTACATCGTTCTATTTTTTGCTTATACTTTATATTTATGGCAAATATTTCCTACTTTATTTTATTATTTTCATTCTTCCTAATTTACTATTTATCATTTCATGTGTATATTTTTTATCATATATTTTTTACATCATTATTATTTTTTATGACTTCTATGCCTCTTTTATTTATTACTATTAGAGTACATTTTCCTCTCCTCTTCTACCAGATTTCTAATTCAATTTCATTATAACTTTAAAAACGAGAGAGAAAAACATAGTTACACACCAAACACAAATATTATTATATATTTATTGGTCATGCAGTTGTTACATGTATAGGAATAGATCACCAACTAGATTCGATGTGTGACATCCCATACGGGTTAATTCCCCCTGTAAACATTGAAAATAATCCCTTGTAATTATGTAACTATGAATTCAAATGGCTGAGAGAGGGACACAAATTCCATTATTTGAGGAGGGAAATTGCTTGAGGAAGTTTGTTGTTTAAAATATCAGTCATAGGTTGACTGAGTGGTGTTAATGAGATAATTGTGTTATTAATCCAATTAAAAAAAAGGATAGGCCCATGTTCTTGATAGGCAACATCTACAAGCAAGAACAAGGGAAAAAACTTAATGAATAGTATGGGTCACGTTATTCAAAGTAGCAGCCCCCGTAGACCATGAGAGGAGACAATTTTGTATGTGGGAGGATGTGGTGAGAAAGGGTGATGATGTGTGAATGATATATGCAAAGGCAGAAAATAAAAGGATAGAATGAAGTGGAGGTCAAGAGGCTTCTATGGAAAACAATCATTCATGATTCATACACTCGAGCAAAGAAAGGGAACAAGGAAAAAGAGGAGGCCGAGAGGCTCCTGATGATTAAGCATAGTTTTTGATAGGACATAGAAGAACAACAAAATGAGAGAATCCAGGGAGAGGAGAATTTTTGATGATAGCACGATTGAGAATCCCTTGACACCTGCTAGTTGATAATCATAGAGAAAGACTAATGATAGCCCAATTGAGAAACCCATAAGGATTTTTGATTGATAATCACATCGAAGTTCTGGTAATAACATAACCAAGAAACCCATGAGGCTTGATGCTTGATAATCATGGAGGGATCTTAGTTGATAGTGCAACTACGAAACCTATAAGGCTTGTTGTTATAATCATGAAGTGAGCTTAGTTCATAATGCAACTGAGAAACCCAGAAGGCTTGCTAGTCGATAATCACTGAGCAATGGTTGTGCCTTACAAGGCTTATAAATCCACTGGAGACTGTGTTTGTTGACAACTTTTGAGACATGGAGACTCCCAAGGCTAGTGGGATGAAAACAACTGATGGTAGTTCCATGAGGTTGGGCTGAGAACACAAGTGGAAATTCCACTGAGAAACTATTGGAGAGTGCACTCTTATTCCTTTAGAGGTAACACAGATGATAAAACATCCTTAGAGATAACCTTATCTCTCTCTCTCCTCTTTTGAATTGAGAGTCTCTATCCCTAGAGATGTTGGGATGCCATTTTATAAGTCCCTCTATACAAAAGGAAGTGTTCCCAACCTGTTGTGAAATTGTTGTGTAGCTAGTGGGTGAAGGCAAAGTTGCCTTGAGACGCCCTGTTTCAGTTGATGAAATTGAATTCATCTCTTGATTAGATGATAACAGTATGAGAGTGAAATGGTTAAGTGAATTTATTTTAATTAATTTGATAACTAGTGGGTGGAGGTGAGGTAGCCTCGAGACACCCTGTTTTAGCTTGTGATGGGAGAGCCACAATTCTCATCAAATTAGTTTAAGGGTGGAGGTGGTGGACCTCTAGATTCCTTGTGAGAAATTGACTGCACTAAGTAACTGGTGGGTGGAGATGGATAGTCCTTTGGGGTCCTTGTTTCATCTAGAAACATTGGTTTAATCCCTCAAGCACTCATCCTTAAGCTTTGGAATCTAGCTCGAGGGTGATTACTACAAGAAAGATTTGGATGTAGTGTGTCTAAGGTTGGGTGGAGAGTTGAAGTCCCAGTCTTAGTTGTTGAGCACATTTGATAAGATACATGTATATTCAAGCCCTGTTCATTGATTTTAAGCATATGTCTGGTTTGTTGGCTTATAACTTGTTTGGTATCATTTCAATGTAATGACCTAATACTTATGACATATTATGGAATGTGATTTCATGCACACATTAGGAATGGTGATTTCTTATATGATTCTTGAGTAGTTGAGTGAATTCTTGTATGCATTCATGAGATTGTTTCATGTTTATTACCAACATAAGAGGCCTGTAGATTTCTGAATTGTTATGAGTTTGAAATTGGTCCAATGGGCCTAAGTATATATGAATTGATAGAACTTTGTTTTGTTTATTATGTAATTAATAGATTTGGTAAGTACAACGTTATGTGTGTGTGTAATACATACATACATACACACATACATACACACACACACACACACACACACACACACACACACACACACACACACACACACACACACACACACACACACACACACACACACACACACACACACACACACATATGTGCAGACTTGACTAAAGCCTCTATAAGCTCAGGAAAGAATAACTCTAAGAGCTTCACAACAATATTTATATATATGTATATGAATTCACATTGAAATGAGCAAGGCCCAAGCCTTAAGGCATTAAGGGCCTGATCTTCAATTTGTATACGACCATGTGCATAGGTGTCGTAATAACCAAGCGCTGAGAGCGGAAAATCCCAAACCATATACATCTATGCCTTGGGGTATGGAATTCAGGGCTTGGAGGAGTAAGGAAGGTTCAAGCCTTACATGTCATATGGTCAGGAGCCATGACTAAGGGCACATATGTGGATGAGAACCTGATTCGTTGGATGTTGAGGGAGGATAACAACGTCCATGTGTCCCAAAGGTTTTACCCCAGATATTTCAATGGGAGTCGAAGACAACCCCACCAATATTTTATTGTCGGGACAATGTGGCACGGTGGGGTGAGTGGATAAGCAATTCAACGTGTCAAAGCAAAGGACCCCTGAATTAATTATAAAATGAAAATGTTTTTTACTAGCGTAGTGGAAGACGTATGGGACCGATGGCCAACATGGAAGGTGACATGGCAAATTGGGAGGCAGGACACATGTCGACAAGATTTGGGGCTTTCATGGGGCTAAGAGGGCCATAAACAAGTGACACATGGCACTCCCAAAGTGGAGCCACGTGGAGGGTGTGACGTCACCCTAATGGTAAGTGGATGGTAAAGGCCACTTACGTCACCCCAACATCTCTACCCCAATGAATTCTTGTGGCGTTGGGTGCAATCTTGCTGGGGTTTTATTCTTGGGGTGATGTGGCATTGAGGTACCCACTCGATGACGTAGCACATTGAAGGGAGGGGTCCACAAAAAGGGCTTGACCCATACGATTGGTTGATGCACTCTCCTGGTATTTTGACATGGCATCATGACATGGAATCTCCTTGTAATGTTGGTGGTTCGAACACATTGCAAGGAAGGGAACAAGGTTAGGACGATGTGGTTGTGGTGGAGCCTGAGTGTGCGACTATAGGTAATGGCGTTGGGACGCGTTGGAGGAGAGGTCCATGTAACCTCAGAAGATATTCCTTAACAATTTCAATAAGGGACTGCATAGGGAATTCCCAAGATTTAATTTTCGTGTGAGGTGGAAAATAGGGGGCCCACATGATATTTATATATATTTGGAAGGGGTATAACCCTTGTGTGATAATACACACACACGTTCCTCTAGCTGGGAAAAAGTTGTAATGTGACACCAGTCACCAACAGGTCGACAACTTCCATGTGGACCATGACTTGGGTAGCCACGTGGTAGGTCCAATGATGTGGCAAGACCTGATAGGCCAAAATTTGATCGATAATTTATTTTGATCTGAGAGTTGGATTGTGGCAAATTTTATATCATTAGAGAGGTATCGATGAGATGAACACAACGATGCTATGCATTTTAAGTTTTGATGATTTTGAGAAATTCAAAGAATATAAACCCCATTTCCATAACGAGAGATTGGAAGTTGAGTGATTAGAGTAACTACCTCCTGCTTCCCTTAGTAAGGGCTAGGGATAATAGGGGGTGTGTTATAGATAAACACATATTTGATTTACTAAAAATAATTAACCTAGAAACTCACAACAATTAACAACCTATAACACACCTGCAAGCATTAATTCTAATTCCCTCTCTTAATGCTTACATTATAAATATTAAAATAAAAAATTACAATACTGTAATAACAACATTGATATTTGTTTGATATGGTCTTCATTAACACTTCTACCCACTCTAGCATCTCATATTTTATCTCTTTCTCCACCACAACTTCGAGCTTACCGCTTGACCCATCTAAGATACAACCACTTCAGACCATTATTGATATACTTGTAGAATTGACAATATTGACATACTCAACTCGCCGAGGCTTTAGCAAGAAAAGCAATCAAGTAACTGAGTCACTCTATGGACATACCTCCATCTACTGAATACATGGCCTTTCATTATATTAACTAGTTATCTAGGAAGACAATCTGGATATAAATGTATTCATAAGTCAATCATACAATGTGACCTCTTAAACACACACAAAAAAAACCCTGTAAGTTAATGTTCCTTGGTCCACACGACCACTAGCTTATAATAAATCATAAACATAATCAAATCAGTGATGTGTTCTTGTGTCATTGTATGCATCAAGAACCACCAATTTGAATTATGCTACTATGTTCTATAATTTTGGTTCTTCATAATTCATTACAAGTAAAATATAAAATCACAATGAAAATTGTGAACTCTGCACACCACTTAATAAATGTCAAACCCACCCGATTCAATAAATCTGCAGCTTTTTATACTCAGATCTACATAAAACAACAACTGATCGAGCCATAGGATCTTCATATCTCTTCATGCCAAGGATGCCTTTCCAGCTCCATGGTTGTTGCACACCTAAATGTGTTAATTCTTCCATAAAAGTCAAATAAAAGTGACAACCTCGAGCCATAGCCTGACAAATTGGTTGCGCCTTAAGGAAACAAAGCTCTTGGTAATGCAAAGATTTCATTTTATTAATTTATTGCAAATTCTTCCCATGGTGATTTGATTGCTGAAACAATTGGGCAACGACTTCACAACTTCACGCATAATTTAATTTGAGTGTGGACAACAATAATAGAGAAAATATTATTATTGTAAAAAGACGTAGGTTCGAATCTTGGCACAAAATTACGATCATAGTTCAACTTGTATCTCTAGCGCAACTCGTAATTTGGGTACAACTATGAGTATAAGGATTGACAAGTAACCAGAGGCAAGAAACAACACATTTCTCCTTCAATTCAACTACAGAACAACACACATGCACATGAAAATATAACACATGGATACTACACAATCCACTCTCCTACCCTATCTATACTAAGTATTTAAACTTGCATAATTGGCATGATCACAAACCCTCTCTTGAGAGAGCCAAGGTTGAAGCAACTCTGATACCAAGTTAAAAAAAGAGAGAGCAAAATATAATTACACACCAAACACAAATCTCACTATATGTTTATTGATCAGACAATAATTACAGATATAAGAATAGATCATCAACTAGATTCAATAGAAGTGGATCTAATTTACAAAAAAAACTAACCTAGAAACTCACAACAATTAACAAACTGTAACACATATGTAGGAATTAATTCTAACGTTATAAACACTACTATTTTCTTTGATTCCATTTTAATATTCTTTAATATTCCTCATGTTAATACTACTTTTACTTGTATAATTGCTTCTACACATTTTCACAAAGAAACCTGTTATCATAATTTAGTGAAACTAAAAAGAGTTTATTGTGCATTTTAACAGGAGAAAATTGTGATGGAATTTCCTTGAAAATGCAACCTAAAAGGAATATCATATACATGTATTAACAAAAGAAATTTGTTATCGTTTTTTTTAACGCTTAACCTAAAAAGAATAGCCTTCAAATAATTTACTGGTTATGTCATCATTCACACTTAAACCACCACAGACACTAACCTATATTACAAGAGGTTTGCTGTATAATTCATTATTTCAACTTTGGCGAGGCAAGAGTAGGCACAAGCCATATAATTGGAGTTCAAGAACTTCATGTTCATTTAGATAGATAATATTCAAAGTAATTAAAAAATAATAGATATTCAAGTTAATCTCTTAACTCAAAAAATAATGGAAGTTGTAGGTTTTGAACATTAAAATCTTTCACAAAAGACTTTGAAGATCAACTTCAAAATGCTTGAAAGAAAGCAAACCTCTAAATAGAGTAAATACAGAGTCCCAACAGAAGAGAAACTACCACAACTAATCATGAAAAATACCACCATTAATTGATGTAGTAGCTACCACAAATGCAACCATTATGCCCCAAAACCTTAGCACAATCGCTATATATATATAGAGAGAGAGAGAGAGAGAGAGAGAGAGAGAGAGAGATTTTTTATCACCCATTCAATATTTCACTAGACTATAACCTTGAAAAGACTAAATATCTTAAATTTCAACTTTACTATTATGAATACAATAATTATTTTTTCCTCACATTTACACATTTTCCCTCACTATTTCAAGCTTGAATTTGTGATGTGTGATCCTATGTTGCTTTTTTTTCTTTTTTTCTTCGTAATGGTTCACTTGTTGAAACCTTATATTACATATGTTATTTGTTCAAATCTTACATTGCATATGTTATTTCACGAGTTATTTGTAATGGTAAATGCACTTGCATGTGGATACATTGCAATTATTGATCCTCTTCATATCTCAAGCTCATGGGTAAATCCCAAGTGTAGTAATAATTTATATTATAATGTTTTATATTATTTTAAAATTATATTATATATATATATATATTGTTTGCCTCAAATTGAATATTTTTTTAGTTAATAATTTATTATTTTTAAAAGGGATATTTGTGGATATATTAAACATCTACTCATATTAACATTAATAAAAATCACCTCTAAACACAATTATCTAACATAATATATACTTAAACCAAAATTTTAATTTCAACATATCTTAATGTTTAACGAAAAAATGTTAACCCAAAAATATATATTTGTTGAATAAATAACTCAAAGAAAGCATTAACAAACATTGAATTTTAATTAAAGTTCTCTTAGGAATTTATTCTTAATATCACACAACAAAGGTGTAATAATGACAAACATTTCCTATTCTATGGGACAGTGATAAAGCCTTAACTAATACTAAACATTATTGAGAGAAATTTGCTCTTTAGTTGGAGGACATAAATGATGTACTTAGCATGATCTCAATTATTGCGACAATGATGCTAATCGATTTGAAGGCATTTATAATTTTCTCTCATTTCTATAATAGAAGGCTTTAACAAAGTTTGGACTTTTAACAAAAACGAAAGTAATGTAATGAAGATTAATATTTTTATTTAAAAAAATGTTCCAAGATTGTATTTCTAGTTAAGCCACAAGAGATTAACCATTCATGATTTATTTATAACAAATGGTGGGTGGTTAGAAAAGATGAATTACAAATAGGTTTGAACTTTTTAAATTGAATATTTGACATATAGAGACAATGTTCAATTTAACTCATTGTATTTCAGAATATCCATGTTACTCATAAAAGATATTATGGGTGAAATAAAAACAATGTGTAAATGGAAAACGATAGCATGGAGTGTAATGCAACATAAAATCCTATTTGTTGTATGCATTCCCATCCATAGAAAATTAAATCTTATTTCCTGTTAAAAATATAAAATCTTGTAAGTTCTAAGCACTTCTTTCTATTCGTTGTTGTAAGAGGCTATCTCTACAATTTTGACTAAATGAAAAGAAAATGTGTCATTTTCATTTAAGCACTTCTCTCAGTTTGTTGTTTCAAGAGGCCATCTCTACAATTTTGATTAAATGAAAAGAAAAAGGTGTCATTTTCATTTAAGCACTTCTCTCCATTGTTGTTGCAAAATACTATCTCTACAATTTTGACTAAATGAAAAGAAAATGTGTCATTTTCATTTAGAAAGAGATATTTTTTATTTAAGCACTTCTCTCCATTCGTTGTTGCAAAAGGCCATCCCTACAATTTTGACTAAATGAAAAGAAAATGTGTCATTTTCATCTAGAAAGTTGTTTCTTTCGCCCATAACAACCAATGATTGTCATGACGCGCTGACAAGATAATAGAAATGCAAACACTAATATGATACTAGTATCATCGTCATCATCACATGAATGAAGCACATATGAAACCATTTCAACCTTATGTTGTCATTGTAACAATAAAAATAACAACAAAATATAACCTCTCATTTCACTTTCATTAGGATGCTCCAAAACTATGATCAACTTCTATATTGCAATAAATAAAATTAAGTGATAAATTAATGGAGTTTATTATGAGCGATCCAAATTTGATTATATA
>APFE031445905.1:0-11042 GCA_000404065.3 Pinus taeda
ACATAACAATAATAATGTAAGGGCACAATAATAACAATAGTGGGCTTCTATGGGGCACAGTAGTAACAATATGGGCACAATAGGGGCACAACAATATTAATAAGGGGTACAACTGCAATAGTAATGGGGTAATCACTAGTATTATGGGGACCCAAGAGGTTCTTGGAGAAGAACATGTGTTGTTTGTATAAAATATTACTTATTGTGTTAATGTTCGTGGAATGGAACAAGTGTTTATATGCGCAGAAATAATAACTATTGGTTAGTTTCTTTTGGAAACGATTATGTGCTTACATAACTATTAAACTAGTTTATTTTGGAAAAGAATATGCACAAAGTATGATCAGTTGAGAGGGTTTATTTTGAAAAGGAATGCGCTTTTATTTCATAGTTGTGGTGTTGGTAAGATTTTCCCTCTTGTTGTTGCCAAAATCTAGTGATAACCATGATGATTCTTTTAAATATTATCATGTTCCTGTGGGTAGATGTAAAATGTAACATTTATATGCATCTTACTTTATGCATGTGGGATTTGGATGGATTGACTTGTGTCATAGTCATGCACATGCATGGATAAATAAGCACACTTGTGAAATTATGTACTTTTAAAGTGGAATATGAAAATATGTTTAAAGCATAACTAGTAAACACTGATTATTTGGTTTGTTGACGAACATTACATATGTAAGATTTTGCTAACAATATGAATTGCAGGAAATGATTGTGACTTATGTGAAGGATAGATTATGCTAACATTATGACATGAAATGAACTAATGGTCCATGCAGATTGAAGAATTGTCAACTGCAGGATAACCCAACGATGGGAACAACTAGACTTCAAAGACATAGTGTTCGAGGATTTATGGGTAAATGATATCATGATTTATATAATATATTTTGCATAGTTATGATGAACTTAAGATGATATTTCTTTGTAATATTCTTTGAACAATGGTTAAGGGATGGACTCCCTTACAACCATTGAGTGAGGGGTGAACACCCTCATGAGCATTTAATAAAATTAATCGTTTGCTAGTTTTTCCCTATGGGGTTTCTAGGGTATATAGGTGTTCAATGACGTATTTTCCTATTGTGCCATTCTAATGATGTTGTTTCCGTGAGTGACATGACATATACATTATCAAGTATGTGATTAAATAACATACTTAAAAGAATCATGAAAATGATGAAAGGTTACATCAAGAATTTATTTGAAGATGTTACAACAATGGTTGTTAATGGTTGTTTACTCTATGTAATGATGATAATTTTATATAATGGCCAGTTAAGGAATATGGAATAGTGAAGTCAAATTATTACATGTTGGTAAATTCCATAAAAAATTTCTAATCCTGTGTATTTTTACACGAGGTTACCGAGGATGTTACAGGAGAGGTAAAAGTAAATAAAATTATGAAACATGATTAGGTAAAAATATAAAGAACTAAGTAAATATGGAAGTTAAATTAATGAAAATATTCTAAGTATAAATGCAAAGGATAATAAGGGGAGGTGGTAAATAAAAACAAGAAAGATGACTAAGTATAAATGCTAAGAACTCAATAAAGATGGAAGTTAAAATAATGAAATATTATAAGTATAAAAGCAGAGGTTGAAATAATGAAATATTCCAAGTATTGAGGATAATTAAAAGAGATACAATTAAATAAAAATAAAAACATGACTAAGAATAAATGCAAAGTAATAAAGTCAAGATGGAGGTAGAGAATGAGTGATTTTGAAAAAATAGCTATGTAAAATGAGTTAAAGTAAATAAAACAACATAATTTGGAGAGGGGAAAGAAATTTTGGGATTGTAAAAGTAAATAATAAGAAACGTGGCTAGGTGTAAATGGGGAGGGATACAAAAATATGGAAGCGACGGAGTCATTTGAAAAAATGACTAAGAATGAGGTAAAGTAAAATAAAGTAATGTGGAGAGGTGAGGAGGAGGTAATTTCAAAAGAATGGCTAAATGAGGCAAAGTAAATAAAATAAAGTAATATGGAGAGGTCAAGAGGGAGTAATTTTTAAAAAATGGCTATGTAAAAAGGAGTTAAATAAAATAAAATACATTAATGTGAAGTGAGGAGAGGGGAGAGATTTTAGGGATTGTGAAAATAAGGGGAGGGGAATTAATGTAGAGGGGAGATCTCTCACATCTGAAAATCCATAAAATGAATAAATAAAGGAGGATGAGAAGAAACAATTCTAAAAAATATAAAAGTAAAAATGAAATGAAGTAAATAAAACAAAGTAATGTAGAGTGGTAAAGAGAACTAAGTAAAGAAGAATTGATCTGATAATCACCCGATGAGTGATCTCAGTTAAGAATTTATTAAATGAAGGTATTACAGACTCATATGTTGGTGTGTGTGTCTATGTTAGATCGATCAGATTGCAAATACACAAACACTTTAAATGGAAAATATCATAGAAGTACAGCAAGAAAAGACAAGAACACAAGAAATTAATAAGGAGTTCATCCTATCCTCCAAGGCTACATCTCCGGTCCAGCTCTCAGTGGTGGCCTTCTTTTATTGTGTCTTGAAGCAGAGAATTACAATGAAGGAGCTCATTATGAGTCTTCTGAAACAGATTGCCTTGGTAGGGTGGTTCTTGGATTCCCCAAACCACTGGAGTACACAGACTCTCTTCTCTACCAGCTCTTTGACCTCTCTGGCCTGACAGATCCTCTCAGGGATGGCTTGAATCTCTCAAACTCTCTGGTGCTCGATGCTGTCTTTGGTTAGCTTGGCCCTCTGTCTTCTTTCTGATTTTTTCTTCACTGATTATTTCTCTTCTCTGTCTTTAGTCTTCGATGCTCCTCTTTGGGTTTCCAATTCTCCCATGCTTTATGTTTTCTGATCATGGCTTTTAAGCCATTCGGGCTCATGGCGATTCAGTTCCTCTTCAACCTTTGTCAGATCGCTTGCTTGCAGTTGTGCTTGGAGTTCCCTATTCTCGGCATCATCATCAGGCTCTCAAGGAGTGACCACTTGTCCTCTTGTGAACTGTGCCAGCCTGGGTCATCGGTTCAATTCTTCAGTTACGTTGTGGAATGAGTCTTCCACCACCTTGGCAGTCAAAGCAGACCTTAGATTCTTCTAAATTGTAGCTTATTCCCTTGTTAAATCTAACTTCTCCATCGGGTGCGATCTCAGTCATTAGATCTGGAGGCCCCAGATCTAATGCCATTCTCTCGTCCCGCGCGGTTGACTAGCTCAACTGTTAGCGTGTGATGAGTGGTGGTTTTTTCTCTCCTCCACTTGCCACACGTCAGGCGGTGAGTGGAATCGCTCCTTTTCCAACAAAACGGCTTACCACCCATGGATGCCATCGACAAATACTGTTGGTTTAGAGTGGGTCCTGCCTTTAGCACTTAGCTTTTTGTCCCATGGTTTTCCTAGCTCCCACATGACTGAGTGCTCGGGGCTTCTCCATTTTGAGGTTTTTCGCCTAGCAGTGCGCGATTAGCGCTAAGCATTGATCGCACATCAAAAGCTGCCTCTGTTTCCCGATATGGGCCTCCCAGGGGCTAATTTCACCTTCCGCACAGTCTCCATGGGCCTCGGTCAGCGCGCTTTGACTGATGTCCTCGTCGTTCCACACTGGTTGCCATTGCCACTGGTTTAGAGGTGCTTTTGATCACTGTTGTAAATTCTTTAAATTCTGTCCTGACCTGGTACAACTATGGATCTGTTAATCATTATTTATGGATCCAATTTGGATCATGGCCTTCCCACTGAAAAGCTTTTGGACCACCAAAAGTTGGTTTTCTTTCAAGCATCAACTAAGTGAGGGTATTGTTGTCTCACTTTCCCAATCTCAATCCACTTTGTACTGCTTGGCTTCGAACCTTTGAGTCCAATTCTGAGGTACTCAACGTCTCCTCTGCATGTTTTCCTCACCTTCCTGTCCAAGACTGTGTCTTCTTGCAATTCATTCAGATATTCAGGTAGCAGGTCATCAATAGAAGGCAATTGACTTTACTCTTCAGGATCCTCAACCATTGAAGGTTCAAAAAATCTCAAGAAATATGCATTTATGACTGAGTATATGTGCATGTAAGCTGGTAGATCAGGGTGAAAAACATTTTCACCAATATCCTCAAGTATCCTAAAAGGTCCATACCTGATAGGCTTTAGCTTTTTACCTTCACCTTACATCTTGTCCTTGCTGATATACAGCCAAATCTGGTCTCCAACTTGAAAACTATGCTCCATCCGATGCTTGTCATGCCTAACCTTGTATCTGGCTTGGCTCTTTTCCAACTTTTCCTGTACTGCTGGGTGGATCTCCTGGATCTATTCAATGAACCTAGTTTCCTTGTCCATATCACTGTGTCCATCAACTGTGGTATCTTTACCAAAGACAAAATCCAAAGGAGACCTTGATGTGAAACCAAAACAAGTTTCAAAAGGATATCTTTGTGTAGAAGAGTGTTTTGCTCTGTTGTAAGCATGCTGCAGATAACATAAATTTTCATACCAAAGTTTTGGATGTTCGTTGCAATATCCTCTAAGTAACTGGATCACTGTCCTGTTAACTACTTCCATCTGGCCATCGGTTTGTGGATGAAAAATTGTGCTTTTGTTTAGTTGGTTGTCCATAAGCTCCCACAGACTTGACCAAAAATTCCCCACAAATCGGGTGTTTCGATTAGATACAATAGAAGTGGGTAATCCAAAATGAACCCATACATGTTCAAAGAATAGTTTTGCAATTTGTTTAGCTGTAATCTATTTATTACAAGGTATCAAAATAAACGTTTTGTTGAACCTATCCACAACCACATACAGATAATCATGACCTTTCCTAGATTTAGGAAGTCCTCCAACAAAATCCATGGAAACACTTTCCCAAGGGTGAGAAGGAATTGGTAATGGAGTGTACAAGCCTAGTTTTCTATTGCTGGGCTTGCTTGCTTTTAGCACACATAGTACACCCTCTTACATATCTAGAAACTGTCTCATTCATTTTCGGCCAATAACAAAATCTTTGCAGCTGTGAAACTGTTTTACTTACCCCAAAGTGACCTGATATCAGCGAAGTGTGTTCTTCTCTAACTATCTTTACTCTCTCAGTTTGTGGAATGTAGAGTTTCCCACAGTGATATAAGAGTCGGTCCTTTACATGATAATCCAATTCTTCTACTCTTTTGCCTTGACTCAAAGTTGCATATACATATTGAAAATCTATATCTTGAGCATATTGTTCAATGTAGCTTTCATGTAGTACATAATTATGCTTAAGTATTGTAGATGCATTTATAATGGGTCTAGACAACATGTCTGCAACTTTGTTATGTATGCCCTTTTTATATCTGATGACTAAATGAAATTGTTGTAGAAAACCCATCCAACTGTAATGTCTTGATTGCTGCAACTTAGTTTGGGAGTGTATATATTGAAGTGGTTGATGATCAGTATGTATTTCTATCTCTTTTCCCATTAAATAATGTTTCCACTTTTTCACGCTCTGAACTAATGCATACAATTATTTATCATATGTCGGATAGTTAACTACTGCAGAATTAAAAGTCTTAGAATCATAACATATGGGTTTACCATGCTGTGTCAACACTGCTCCCATGGCATAGTCACTGACATCTATTTGGATCTCAAATGGTCTTTGTAGATCAAGCAGTGCTAGTACAGGTGTCGTACTAATCTTTTCCTTCAACTTGTCGAAGTCTTTCTGATGTTTTCCTCCCCGCTGAAACACCTTGTTCAATCCTGTCAAAGCATGTAAGGGAACTGCAATTGAGGAAAAGTTAGAGATGAACTTCCTCCAATATTGTGCTGCTCCTAAGAAGCTTCTCACTTCTATAGTAGACTTGGGTTTAGGCCAATTTACAATGACTGCCACTTTAGAGGGATCTATTTTCAATTCACCAGCCCCTACTATATGACCCAGATAATTTAGAGAGGTTTTTCCAAATTCACATTTGGAGAGTTTAACAAAAAGTTTTTCTCTTTTCAAAACATCTAATGTCTGTTGAACATGCTTTAAGTGTTCCTCCCACGTTTTACTAAAAATTAGAATGTCATCCAGATACACAATAATGAAATCATAAAGAAAAGGCCTGAGTACATCATTCATTAATCTCATGAAATTAGCAGGGGCATTGGTCAAGCCAAAAGGCATAACCAACCACTCATACAATCCCTGCTTTGTTTTGAAAGCAGTCTTCCATGCATCTTGCTCTGCAACTCTGACCTGATGGTATCCACTGTGCAAATCCAGCTTGGTGAAATAAACAGCTTCCTTTAATTGATCTAAAAGATCATCTATGCGAGGAAGGGGATAACGATTTTTAATTGGTATCTTATTCAGTGCTCGATAGTCAATGCACATTCTCCACGAGCCATATTTCTTTCTCACCAAAACGATTGGTGACCCACATGGTGATGTGCTAGGCCTAATGAACCCCTTCTCGAGCAACTCCTACACCTGCTTCTTGATTTCAGCGTTCTCTAAAGCAGACAATCTGTACATTCCAATGTTAGGCAATGGAACATCTTGCTGCAAAACAATATCATGTACTATTTCCTTTTTGGTTGGCAGACCTTTAGGTTCTTGAAACATGACATCGTACTCTGAAACAATATTTTCTATTTCAGCTTGTTGCTTAGCATTACAGCCCTCAAATACATTGGTTTGATCAGGTTTCTTTTCTTTTACAACCGTTAGTAAGAATTGTTTGCATGAATTTATCATTCTTTTCATCTGCCCTGAGTTTATGAGAGTATAATTATTCTTTAGCTTATGAGCTCTTACAAAGTATTCGATTCCATCTTTAACAATTAGATACTTGTTCTCAGCTCTATAGAAAATAGCTTTTCTATGATACAAGTAAGGACTTCCTAAAACAATTCCACATATATCCAAAGGAATTATGTCTAACTCAACCTCATCTACAAATGCTGACCCAAAAGAAAACTTGAGTTTGCACTGTCTAGTCACTTGTAGTTGTGCTTGATCATTCAACCATCCTAATGGGTATGGTTTCTTGTGAGGTGTAGTTGCTAATCCCAATTTCTTTACAATTGCTTCAAAAATCAAATTTACCTGTGAGCCACTATCAAACAAAGTATCAATCTTCTGATGTTTGGAAACAACTCGAATATGGAAAAGCTCATGTATTTTTCTCTCATGTTCTTCATCAATAACAGATTGAGCAGAATTACTAGTAGATGCTTCAGAATTCTTACCTTTTATACCTGTGGCTGCAATGATTGTTTCATCTCCCGAGTCTGACCCCAAATATTTCTGAATAGTTGCAGCAGTCTTCTTCTTCTTGCCCTCGGACTTCTTAGGTCTCAACTCTGGATGTAGAATCCAACAATGCTCATTATCATGCCCCTCCTTTTTACAGTGAGTGCATGAAGCTTTTCTTTTCTGTGCAGTGTTAGCCTTCCTTGCTTTCCACTTTTGCTTTCTTTTCTCCTTTCTCTTGCTTGCAGTGGGTTGGGATGGTCCCCCAACTTCTAGATATCCATTCTTTCCTCTAGCTTCTAAATGAGTAGCTTGTACAGATACCTCATCTATACTGGTGGGATTAAACATGAGGATGGTATGCCTCATGTAGCTGTGTAGACCACCAATGTACTTCAAAAGAGTCTCCGGTGAGTCTAATGAGATTCCTAGAATCAATGCTCTCTTTCTAAATTCTTGAGTGTACCTTTGCACACTTTGCCCTTTCAACTGCTGAAGAGTTTGCCAACTCATCATGGCTTGTTGCATGTAGGTCAATGGATAGAACTATTTTTTTATTGCAGAAACAAATTCACTCCAGACAGAAATGGTCTTACCATGTCTTTTCATGTCAGCTTGGGTTTTGCCTTCCCACCAAACCAAGGCAGTGCCTCCTAGGCGTAGGCTTGCCAGCTGAATCTTGCTCTTGTCCGAGTCGATATTCTACACTCTGCAATACACATCAATTTGTCTAATCCAGTTGTCCAACTTTTCTACATTTAGCTCTCCATCATATATAGGCAAATCAAATTTGACATCTAGCTTGATCAAAGATGCTTTCTTGTTATGCACAGGGCTATTAGGAGGTGTGAGGAAGCTTTCCTCTTTCCCTTTTCCTTTGGAGTGGTCATGGAAGTGAGGCTCATCTTCTTCTTTGTCTTGTTTAGAACCTGATGAATCTTCATCCTTGTGTTTTCTAAAGTCCCTATACATTTCCTCTACCATGGACTTTATGGCTAGGAAACTTTCTATGAATTGAGAGTCTAGTCCCACAGAACCTTCCTCTGACATTGTCTTCTGAGGATAGACTCTCCCAATTTTAGGATTAGTTTCGACCAACTCCCCTTCTCCTAATTTGAGCTTTGATCTAGTGAGCATTCAACAACTAAACCAACACAAGCTTGTTTAACCTTTTCAACCTAAAGCTCTGATACCACTTGATCTGAAAATCACCCTATGAGTGATCTCAGTTAAAGATTTATTAAATGAAGGTATTACAAACTCATGTGCTAGTGTGTGTCTGTGTTATTTAGGCAACAGATCAATCAGATTGCAAATACATAGACACTTGAAATGGAAAACAGCAGAGAAACACAGTAAGCAAATACAAGAACACAAAAATTAATAAGGAGTTCACCTTATCCTCTAGGGCTACATCTCTGGTCCAGCTCTCAGTGATGGCCTTCTTTTATTGTGTCTTAAAGTAGAGAATTACAATGAAGGAGCTCACTATGAGTCTCCTGAAACAGAATTTGCTTGGCAGGGTGGTTCTTGGATTCCCTAAGCCACTAGAGTGCACAGACTCTTTTCCTTACCAGCTCTTGACTTCTCTGGTCTTTAATGGGAGGAGCCCAATGTGGTGCTCAGTCCTCGACAGAACCTCTCAGGGTTGGCTCGATGATGCCTTATGCTGCAGGTCAACTCAGCTCTCTGTCTCTTCTGTTATTTGCTTCACTGTCTTGTCTTCTCCGTCTTCTGTCTTCCCTTCTCTTTCCCTGTCTTTGGTGTTTCGTGTCTTCTGCTTTGTCTGTTCATGGCTTTAAAGCCATTCGATCTCATGGCTATTCGATTCCCCTTCCACCTCTGTCGGATCGCCTACTGCAGCTTCGCTTGGAGTTCCTTGTTTCGGCATCATCATCAGGCTCACAGGGAGTGGCCACTTGTCCTCCTGTGAACTGCGCTAGCTTTTTCCTCGTCGGTTCAATTCTTCGGTTACATTGTGGAATGAGTCATCTGCCACCTTAGCGGTCAAATCGGACCTCAAATTATTATAGATCGCGGCTTAATCCCCTGTCGAATTCGGCTTTCCCATCATGGGCGATCTCAACTGTTATATCTGGATCCCCCAAATCTGATGCCATTCACTCATTTCGCATGGTTGACTTGCTCGACTATTAGCACGCGATGGGCGGCGGTTTTCTCTCTCCTCCGCTTGCCATGCGTCGAGAACTGAGTGGAATTGCTCCTTTTTTGCCAAATCTGCTTACTGCCCAAGGGTGCCCCTGATAAATACCACCGGTTTTTGGAGCGCGAGTCCCACCTTTAGCCTTTAGCCTTTTCCCCACAGTTTTCCTGGCTCTCATGCAATCGAGCGCTTGGGGCCTCTCCTTCTTGAGGGGTTTTTCCCAGTAATCGCACATCAAAAACTGCCTCCTTTTCCCGATCCGGGCTTCCCAAGGGCTAGTTTTGTCTCTTGCGTAGTCTCCATGGGCCTCGGTCAGCGCGCTTTGACCGAGGTCCTCATTGTTCCACACTGGTTGCCAACTGCCATTGTTAAGAGGTTTTTCTAATCACTCCATGCTCTTTGAATTTGAAGTTTTGTCCTGATTTGATATAGTCACGGTTCTCTGATTTTTCTTCATGGATCCAATTCGGATCAAAAGGTGAGTAGCAATGGTGGACCAACTATTTCCTATTAGAGCATGAATTTGAATAATATTTTACTCTTCTTACACGTTGAACTTCCCCCCTTGATATTTGGCCTAGATAGTTAATCAATGCAATCTGCAAATCTTCAGGGATCTTCCGGCATCTCACCAACCCATCTTTTGGTCGCAGAGCCCTCCAGCTACCATGGTCATGCTCCAGTATGTAGGTAACAAGCTTCTGATCTTCTTAGGGTGTCTGGGGGCCTTCTTGAACCCAACTTTTTCGCAGTGGGCAACCTTACCCATTATTTCTGATTTGGTAAACTTTTGATAAACCTCCCGTCACTTTCTAATAGGCAAGTTGTCAAATTAAACACTGCAACTACCCTTCACCTCACTAGTTGTTTCTAGGATGCTTTTATTTCTCGATTGAACTCATTCATCGATGTTCGAAGATGGTGGGAATTGAATGAGAGGGAGAGTGTGGAACAGTTGAGGGAAGCCAAAGGAATAAAAACAAGTCCACTACCCCTTCTTAGTATTATATGCACCAGAAAATGCACGTATAGTTTTAGTATTTTGCAATCACCTACTAGCGTACAATTCAATCGCTGAATTCACATTCTTGACGTAGATTGGTTGGTTGGTTCCTTGAATGTAACACCTAACTTACAATCTAGTTGTTCTTAGTTTCCCAGGGCAAGATCTCCTTTCATAAAGTTCATATCTACAAAAGGACTGTAGCCAGATAACCTTTTATACGCTTCAAATCTATGAAAGCGTGTCATGCTCCAGCCCCATGTGAGCCAGATGCACAATATGAATTTGCCTTATGACCCTAGGCCTAGTCTTATTTTGTTGTTTTTAACTTAAGACAAATACTATAAATTTTGGCGTTTTTAACTCTGACGGGTACTATAAATTTTGACGGCGAATATCCCAAATTAAACATCAAAATGAGGGTTATTGATTGATGGGGCACATCAAATTTGACGGGTAAAAATTTATAGCAACTGTCAAATATGTCTTAAAATAGGAAATACATCCTATGGGACGTCAAATTCCAGGCCTGGTAGCCATCATTACATTACAATGGGGGATACACAATTCAAAACCAACTTAACAAACCCATCCACATTACGTATGAAATGAGCTGCTCAACCTTAATTATTATTGTAATCCAGATATTAAA
>APFE031445905.1:11926-28459 GCA_000404065.3 Pinus taeda
AAATTGTTTATTTTAATTAATTCTAGAATCCTATAACGTTCTATTTTTTAATATTACAATAGTTGACTTAGTGACCCTAAGTTGTCAATGTGATTTTTTCTAGAAGAATTTTTCTTAAATCATAAATCACAAAAGCCTATACTTTTTAAATTTATTTTAAATTTAAATTTATTTTAAAACAATAATTTATATACATAGAAACAATAATATTAATTGATTATATTAATTTATTGAAAATTCAATTTATTTATTTTGGTAAGTGGATGTTTTGTTTTATAAACAAAATGTTTTATAATTCATTATATAGGTGGATGTTTTGTTTTATAAACAAAATGTTTCATACATCCATTATGCTAGAGTAGAGCAAGAACTTTGAATCTGCAAATGAAATTTGAATATGTAATATTGAATTATTTTGGATTATAACAGGAGCTTTGAATCCACAAACGAATTAGGGAATTTTGACCTTTTTCACATTATGATATTAGAGTAACCTATTTAAGGACATTTTAAGGCAATTAATGCATCTTCGAATAATTTGTAATTTGATAAGAAGAATTGAAGTCTATTGGTTTGCTATACAATCATTCTGATGAAGTTAATGAAAGTAATTGTAATGATGCCATTAGAAAAATGGTGCTTGTAGGAAACAACCACAACCATTATGATTTACACAAATTACGTTATTTTAATGATCAATTTTTTGGTTGGGTTATCATGGAGATTTGAATAATGGAGAGATTGCAAATCTAATATTTAGGTTGATCAATGGAGAGAAGATGAATCAAAAATTGATTCATAAATAAATGTTTATTAATTAATGAACCCCATGGTTAAGAATTTTCAACAGTCGTCAACCATGGTCAATAAAAAATAACTAATAAATAATAATGGTGAATCATGGTCTATTATTTGATCATCAATCATGGCCAACCATGTTCAATCATTGTCAGCCATGGTCCAATGCCACATTGTGACAAAGATTATGTCAACATGAAAATCAACCATGGTCCAACGACGCATTGTGACAAAGATTGCCTCAATACAAAAATCAACCATGTTCAACCATTGTCAACTATGGTAAATGGTAAACCATTGTCATTAGTTGTCAACCATGGTCCAATGTCACATTGTGACAAAGATTGTCTTGATATGAAAATCAACCATAGCCAACCATGGTCCAATGTCGCATTGTGACAATGTTTCTCTCGATATGAAAATCAACCATGATCAACCTTGTCATACATGTTTATTTTAGGGTTTATAATATTTATCTTTGGGTTTGCAATATTAATCCATTCAGTTTAATATTATTCCCTTGGATTTATAATCCATCCGGAGTTTAGTATTAACACCTTGGGTGTATGATATCAATCCCTTCGATTTATTAATCTAAGTGTTCATATACCTGGTGTAAAATATTATTTATAGGTTTTATAATATTAATCGTTGGGTTTAATATAAATCCCTTTGGTTTATGATCATGGTCAACCATGGTAAACCATTGTCCAACATCACATTATGACAAAGATTGTCTCAATATGAAAATCAACCATGGTCAACCATTGTCAACCACTGTCAACAATGGTCAGTCAACCATTGTCAACCATCATCAATCATTGTCAATCATCATCAACCATGGTCCAATGTCACATTGTGACAAAGATTGTTTCAATATGAAAGTCAACCATGGTCCAATGTTGCATTGTCACTAGGGTTCATTTTCCTCGGGTGTAATATTATTCATAGGGTTTATTATTAATCCTTGGCTTAATATAAATTACTAGAGTTTATAATTATGGTCAACCATGGTCGAGCATCACATTCTGACAAACATTTCCTCAATATGAAAAACAACCATGGTGCAATGTCGCATTGTAACAAAGATTGTCTCCATATGAAAATGAAACATGGTCAACCATGGTACATTGTCACAATGTGACAAAGATTGTCTCAATATGGAAATCACCATTGGTAAACCATGGTGAACCATGATTATTTTAGGCTTTATAATATTTATATTAGGGTTTATATACCTTGGGTTTATAATCCCTAGGATTTTTAGTATTAATCTGTTGGGTTTATAATATTAATATTTGGCTTAAGGATAGGGATTAGCTCTGCGAGGAAGAGGATGAAGTACGGCTAGGGTTTCAACCAGCTAACCTTGACAAACTTACAGAAACCTTTAGTGGAGAAGGAACTCTACAATAGCAACACACTGTGGCCAGCTGTTGATCGAGGTCATGAGTCCTTTGACAGGGGGGGGAGATACCCTTCTACTGAAACATAGCGGCATGGGAATCTAGTCTGCACAGAGCAGCAACAGGAAACAATGGCAACCATGGCAAAGCACCCCCGATCTTGGGAGCGCAATGACAGGTGGGTTTGGGAGGTCAATGCCTAGCACGGGCTGCCAAGAAACTGAGGTTCATCATTCCTAACAACAAGTTGGAGGAATATAGAAAGTATATGAAGGATCATGCACTCATTTGTAAATTTATCAAAGCCTTACCAATAGAGAAGGAGCTGATCAAATGGATCCATCTCAAATGGCAGTGGAAGGGCCACATTGATCTCAAACTGGGAGAAAAACTCTTCTTTACAGTGATATTTTCCAATCTGGAGGACAAAGGGAGAGTTTTTGAGGACGAGCCATATTTTTTCAACAACACAAGGATTTTCATAAGACACTGGGAGGAATGTTTCAACCCAGATCAGGAAAAGCTTCTCATCACCCCAGTTTGGGTTCAGCTATTTTCCCTTCCAATGGATTTCTGGGACCCAGAAATCCTAGAGGGGATCAACAAATCTATTGGAACCATTGTTAAGGTTGCAGACTCCACAAGATGGGGAAGGTACACCTCCTATGCTAGAATTTGCGTCTACATGAACACCACATAGCTACTACCGGATTTTATAGTGCTAGAATACCATGATGAGGTATGGCACCATCCCTTGGACTATGAGCACATTCCCTTCAAGTGTCGACGCTGCCATGAATATGGGATTCTATTTTGTGCTTTCCCGCTAAACCAAAACGAAAGCCATGCAACAATGAAAATAGATGGAGAAGCAACAATAAGAGAAGATGGTGAAGGGTTCCAGGAGGTCCACCAACAGAAAATAAATCAGAGGCATCTGGGAAACCATAGATCTTCATATAATGAAAAAGAGAAACGTACCCAGGACTGGTATGAAGTCCTACAGGGAGAGGAGGAAGGAGTGGAAATCCCTGACAATCCAATGGTATCAGAAAACACCCAAAAAAACCCCCTAGAGGGGAACAAGCCCAAGTAAAAGGCGGAAGTGGAACCTCAGGGAAAAGAAAACCCCCTGCAAGTGGTAGAGCAAGTACATATGGAGATTGATAACCAGAAGGAATATCTTAGTGTAGAAGAACAAGTAATGAAACACCTATTGCAAGAATGGAGGCATTTGGATGAACATTTCATTCTAGAAGACCAGAAGCAATTATATAAGGAAAAATTTCAACAATACAAATCCAAATAGGGTACAACTATTATCATTAAACTGGAGAATTTAGGCTCCCAAGCCAGCCAAGCCTAAGATCCCAGACCCCAAGGAAAAGGAGGAAAGAAGCGTGGATGAAGAACTTTGAATGAATCCATACAGACGATTGGGGAGCATTTCGTAAACTCTGGAAGGGTAGTACCATAGTCAGATATATTTCACCAACCCAACAAACCGTTGAAATGATTATTACATCCTGGAATATAAGAGGCCTCAATAGAAGAGGAAAAGAAAGGTATCTTAAGGATAGATTAAAGAGAGATAAGTCAAGTATCATTATAATACAAGAAAAAAAGATCAGTGAAAGAAAACTTAAGGAAATTATAAAACATTTCAAACCCTGGTATGAAGTAATCGCTCGAGACACAAATGGTAGTGCAGGAGGTCTTGCGATCCTTTGGAACCCCAGGGAGATAATGTTTGATGAATGGATTAGCCTACCAAAAATACTCTTGGGAAAATTTTGGCATATTGGATCCATAGAATGGGTTCTACTCATAGGGGTCTACGAACCCCACATCTTAGGGGAAAAAGGGGCATTTCTCCAAAATTTGACAAAATTGAGGAATTTGTGCCCAGATGACCTATGGGTAGTAGGAGGATATTTCAGCATGATTACATCCCTAGCAGAAAAGAAGGGAGGGATGCAATGAACAAAAGTTGATATGGAAGCCTTTGGGGACCTTATAACGGAGTTGCACCTAGTAGATCTACCAATGATTAATGGAGTTTATACTTGTAATAATAAGAGTGGAGGAATGCATCAGATTGCCTCATGCTTAGACAAATATTTGATTTCAGATAAAACCATAAGCAGAGACATATTCATGGAAGCCTCGATCCTCCCATGTATGGGCTCTGACCATTGGCCAATAAGATTAGAGATTGACTTGAAGGCGTGACCTAAGAATGACCCTTTCTGATTCAAGGCATTTTGGTTAAGATACCGAGATTTGCTAAAAACAAATTGAAGAATGGTGAAGGAAGAGTGAAGACAAAGGGAGGAATTACATGCACACCTTGCAATTAAAGCTGAAGGAACTCAAGCACAAGATAGGGAAATGGAATAAGGAAGAATTTGGGAATATTATGAAAGACCAACATCAGTTGAATAAGAGAATTGAGGGTCTACAACAACAAATCATTCAAGAAGGGAGATCAAATAACCTAGTGAAAGAAGAAGTTCAGTTAATCAATCAGTTGGAGGAAAGAAGAAAACATGAGGAAATACTCTGGAAACAAAAATCAAGGGTGAGTTGACCACGAGAAGGTGAAAAAAACACTTGTTTCTTTCACAAATCCATGGTCCAACATAGGCAGCACAATCAAATTTACTCCTTGAAAGATGCGGAGGGGAATCGCAGGGTTCAACATGAGGAAATGGAGGAATTACTGGTGAACCACTTCAAATACCTCCATATAGATTCACGAGAGGACCGCTCTAAAGCTATACAAAGGAATCACGAGCAACATCCCCCAACTTGTATCCACGTATCAAAATCTAGCTCTGATGTGTGCAGTCACGCTAGAGGAGGTCGAAGAGGTTGTAAAAGGAATGCAAAAAAATAAGGCCCTTGGCCCAGATGAGTTCACAACGGAGTTCTTCTAGGAAACTTGGAGCTTCATGGGACAAGACATTCTAAAGGTGGTGGAAGAATCGCGTCACAATCAGAAGGTATGCCCTAGTCTTAATGCCACTTTCATTGCTCTTATTCCAAAACTTTGAAATATGAAGATCCGCAAGGGTTTCGTCCCATTGCGTTGTGTAATGTTATATACAAAATCATTGCTACGGTAATTGTAAAGCGCCTCAAACTCCTGCTATCCAACCTCATATCTCCCGAGCAAACTGGATTTGTGGAAGGTAGACAAATCCTTGATGGGTTTGTAGCCTCACAAGAAATAGTGCATTCGCTAAAGACGAGAAATCTCCCTGGATGTTGAATAATTTGGGCTTACCTCCCTATCTGAGTCTAAATATTTGGGAATGCCCTTATCTAAGAATTCATTGAAGACCTCCTATTGGAAAAACTATGCTACAAAAACTTAGGGGAAAACTCAGTAGGTGGGCCTTCAGATCCCTCAACCTAGCAGGTAGGACCATCCTTCTCAAAGTTTTACTCCAATCCATTCCTATTTATCAACCTTCTGGAATGGTAGCCCTAAAAACAGCCTGCTCCAAAATGGTCGACATCTTTAAAAACTTATTTTGGGAGGCGCACAACAAGTCAGGAAGTGGGCTTTGGTTTCATGGTCGATTCTTGTTAAAAAAAATATTGAAGGGGGTTTAGGCCTCGGAGACCCTTACATTCTGAACCAAGTAATGGGAGCAAAATTATGGTGGAGATGGGTAAGACGAGGGCTAGACCTCTAGAAAAAAATATGGACAAGAAAATATAACATGCCAGAGAGAACCGAAGACATTCTCCTATATAGGGACCCTCCCAAAGGATCGACGATATGGAACGTGGCAACCCAAAATAGGAATCTCATCCAACAACATGCCTTCTGGGAATTCCACAATGGAAAAACAACCCAATTTTGGCAAGACTCCTGGCAAAAAAGGGAGTGATTGCTTGAAAGGTAGGATCTGAGAGATATGCTCATATACACTAGTGATAGGAGCATTCACTCGGTCGAGCAATTATAGAAAGAAGAACAAGGGGAGGAAGGCTAGATAAGATGGAAGAAGCAAGAAGATTGGCAACAGGCTCCTGAGACTAAACAGTGGAATCATCTAGACAAAGAATTGCGATCCAGAAAACTAACTATCCTAAATGGCCCTAATATACTAAGATGGGTACATACCACTAAAGGTACCTTCACCATAAAAGAGGCATACGATTTACAGATTGGCCAAGACTAAGAAGGGCAAAGTGTGATATGGAAAAAGATATGGAAGGCAGGATGGTGGCTGAAGGTGGCACACTTCTTATGGCTAGTAAGTAGAGGGAACATCTTAACATGGGACCAGCTACAAAGAAGGGGGTTCCATGGACCCTCTATCTGTTGGTTGTGCCAACATCACAATGAAGACCTTGAACACATGCTCAATACCTGCCTATTTGCAGAACAAAATTAGAGATAACTGCAAGGAGTATTCGGAAGAATGGACCAGGATAACCATAGTATCCGAGAAACAATACTCCTTTGGAGAGCCCATATATTCTCCAACCTGGTGGTAAATAGAGCTTGGGGACTGGCCTTGGGACAAACCCTATCGGCTGTATGGAAGGAGTAGAACCGCTGAATTTTCAAGAATCAATCCTTAACCCAAGAAAAAATATGGGAAGGAATTATCGAGAACATTAGGGAAATGATCTTAGCATAACAATGGCATCAGGAGGACTGATAGGTATCCCCCTAGGATGCACGAATCTTAGAGAAATTGAATCTATCACCAGAAATGATAACTCCCTCAACATGGAAAAAATGCAGGATGGGAATGAAATATCTTAACCGTTTCACAGCTCCAGTGGAGGGATTTGTAAAGATGAGTTTTGATGGGGCCTCAAAGGGAAACCCAGGGTTGGCCGAACTGGGTGGCCTCTTCAAGGATTTCCAGACCAACACTTGGTTAATTTATGTAGACTCTTTCGGATTTGCTAGCAATAATGAAGTTGAATTCGTTGATGCCAAGAAAGGCCTGCAAATAACTATTTGAATGGGATACATAAATCTAGTGGTGGAGGGAGACTCTAGCTTGGTCATCAACATGCTGACAAAACTAAACCATGGAACCAAATGGGATAAGCTCAGCCACAGTTGGAAAACTGCCAGACTAATCTAAGAAATAGGAGAGCTGATTCATAAGTTTGATTACACAATGGTTAATCATGTTAGAAGAGAAGGAAATAAAGCAGTAGATTTCCTAGCCAATTGGGGATGTAACCACCAAAATGACCCTATGGAAAAAATATGGCCAATTCAGCCCTAGGATGAAAGGTATCGGACCCTGGACGAAATCTTGGTGTAGGATCAGAGAAAAAGCCTTCAACATGGCCATTTAGTAGGCCTATGCCCTGATCGGGGTGTGAGTCAATAGATTACCACTTTAATTCGAGGTTAATGGTGAGTACTACAATGTATAGAACCACCGCCCCCCACACGCTTGAGGCGATGGGTGCAGTAGCCCCTTGCATGATGGCAATCACTACATATGGGAAAGGTGGCAGCGGGAGGAAGGGATGTGTTAGGTTTTGTATTTTCTCCAGAGAGAAGTTTGGTGATTATCAGAGTGACTGTGGGCAAGGAGACTGGTGCGACAGGCTAGTTTTGTGGCGCTATGAGTAGCAACACTTCCATCGACTGCACGTGAAGTATTGCAGGTATGTTATCAATTATCTCTCTACTTTCATAATGTTGACCTGCTTCAAGTTTCGTTTCAGGGAAAGGGAAGGAATTATGGGGGAGGACTGTAAAATTAAGGGGCATTGGGGGCATAGGATGGTGGCATATGTATGCTTTTTCTTTTGTCTCTAGCACCCAATAAGCACCCTCTCCATTTCGCTCTACTTTGAGATTCTCCTTTCTCGTATGGGAATTTTGATGGCTCAGGGTAGAGGGCTTAGTGTTGAAGCATGTAGGCGTATCACTAGTAAAGCTTGGGGGTTTGGCCATGGGGTTAGCATCGGCTAGTATACCTAAAATTTTTTAGGTAACCCCTGCATTATGTCCATACGCAGTCGAAGGGGGGCCTGTAGAAACCCGAGAATGAGGGAGAAGAATGAGAACCACCACAGGTCGGAAATTTGGTAGAGAATTGAAATTAGCTATGGAAGGAGGGTTGGCGATGGTGGTGTTATGGGGCTTAGGGATGATTGGATGCTTGGGTTGGGTTCTCCCTTTGAGTATTGGGCAGATAGAAAAGGGTGTGCTAGCCAGGGTAGGTCGATAGCCTGTAGGTGGTTGCACCTCTCAACCTGGGACTGGGGACAAAAAGCAAGTTGGATTATTGCTAAAAGGGGTCATCTATGGTGAAGTACAACCTCTAGTGTAGGTCTTGGGCCAGTCCTCCCTGGGGAACCTGCCCGCGACCTCTAAGGGTAGGGCATTGCAATTGATGGGGGGGTATGATGTTGGCTGGTCAGAACGTTGAAATCCTACCACCTGTGTGAATGAACCTTGTTGTAATACGTAGAAATGTAATTGGAATGAAGTTTGTTGCATTGTACAGGATTGGGACAGAGAGACCATGGCACGTCCTGCAAAAACCTGAGGCCATAGCAAGAAGCCTCATGCGACCAGGAAAGACACAGAACTGGGTCCGTCAGATGGCCAAAGAGGTAATTTTCAAAAGGTTAATTAGTGAAGTGGAAGACACCTATCGAGAGGGAACCAATGAAGAAATCCGCAAGTTTTTAGAAGACTGGGAAGAAGAAGTGAAGCAGGAGAGTGAGACGGACACGGAACTAGAGGATTGGAGAGTCCTTGTCCACGATCCTAGAAATACAAGAGGCATAACCACTCTATCCAAGTAAACCCTCTACCTTTACTGGTTAATGAAAAGCCCGCTGGGAAAGGCGATGGAACAAATTTTGGTTGGCATGGTTGTTACTGTCCAAGGCATGCCAAATTACAAGCATGAATTCCAGAAGGTGTAGTTTCAACTGCACAAACAGGACGTTTGACTTGGCCGAATTGAGAGGCACTTGCCTTTATCTTGGTCCTGACAAAGTTGTCGAGTACGAATGCTAAGGATCCAACACCACTGGAATCAGCATCTACTGAACAACATGACTAGTAACCCTACTTTTTCATGTTTTTGTTTATATATGCGGATAGCTTTTAAATTTCTTTATGCAATTATATATGTATGTAGATCTCTAGAGTATGGACAAGAATTTAAGACTTATATAGCTTGGATAGAGAGACTTAAGATCTTTTGCTACTAGATGGCATACAATGTGGATAGGTGGCCAATAGACTTTGTTTCCCATTGGGCAAGTTGAGACCAACTGGCCAAATCTATGTGGTGTAAATTTGCTATATAAGTAATGAAAAGGGAGGAACTACCAAGCTTAACAAAAAAAAATATTAATCATTGGCTTTAATAAAAATCCCTATTGTTTATAATTATGGTCAACCATGGTCCAATGTCACATTTTGACAAAGATTTTCTCAAAATGAAAATCAACCATGGTACAACGTTGCATTATGACAAAGATTGTCTCCGTATGAAAATCAATCATGGTAAACCATGGTCCAACATTGTATTATGACAGAGTGATCTGAAAATGGGGCACTTAGGCTTCTTGTCTAACTTACAAGAACCTCTCCCACTTCCAAAGCTTAAATATTCCCAAGGCTTTATGATTAACCAATGCGGAATTAAATATGTGCTTGAAATATAAGGTGTATGCATATGATTGTTTTAAACTGTTTATGTGCTGTAAAAATGATTTGCTTAAACTGATATAAAACATATAATAGTAAAACAGTGCAACAAATAACAAACACATAAGACAACAGTTTAATATGGAACTCACCCAAAACTCTTGGGCTACATCTCCTTGAGCTCTAGTAAACTCAACTAGGCTCTCTGGGATTATGGTCTAAGTTCTTTTACAAGCTCCATGCTCAACTCCACTAGTTTACACAGAACTTAGTGGGCTTAGAACACCATCTTCTCCCTGGCTCTGAAGCTCTTGCCTTTCTGGCTCTAGCGCTCGCTCTGGCTCTCATCTCTAGCTTTGGCTCTGGCTCTTGGCTTTGGATCTTGGCTTTGGCTCTTGGCTTTGGCTCATGGCTTTGGCTCTTGGCTCTGGCTCTAGCTCTGGCTCTTGGCTCTAGCTCTTCAGCTCTTGCTTCTTTGGCTCTAGCATGGGGTTGCTGTAACCTTCAGCTCTCTGGCTTTTCACTTGATCTCCAAGTGACCCCAAAGGCTCCCTCAACTGCTCTCCGCAGTGGGTTTTCGCTTTCTCTACTCTCTGCCTTCTAACTGCCTTCTTCTCCCTCTCAATTGAGCTCTCTGCCTCCTCTGAGGTCATTTTCCGACTTTTCGGCTAC
The DNA here is from genome assembly GCA_000404065.3 of Pinus taeda. Lineage (NCBI taxonomy): Eukaryota > Viridiplantae > Streptophyta > Pinopsida > Pinales > Pinaceae > Pinus > Pinus taeda. The sequence continues at coordinate 22,469 of APFE031445905.1, forward strand.
CCTAGTCGTTTCTCTGCGATTCATCATCTCTCTGTGCCTCTACAGCTTCCCTGCTCCTTGTCTGTTCGACTGGCCATCTGGCTCTGCAGCTCTATGGCTTCTAAATGTATCATTTCTTGTAAAAACACCTGCTTGTAGCGTGGCATGATGATCAGGAGCAGTTATAGAGGTTTCGGGGACTTCTCTCAGGCAAAACTTGAAATTAGAGAAAAATCCATTACGCAGGTATTTTATGGTAAATACACTATCAGGCGTGTTTTTCGGACTTGAAATCCCATCCGATTGCCCCTAAAATCCCTATTGGGTCCACCATTAGGTGTTATATCGCATCGCAGAAGCATATTGGGCAAAATCCCAAATACACGGGAAAACATTCAAAAACCTGAAAAAATCCTTTTTATCGGACTTCAAATATTATCGCATCTACCCTAATATCGCATCGGGTCCGCCTTTGGCTGCTATCACAATCCCCACCATTGATCTGGGTGATCTCCGATCCAACGGTCAATATCCATTTTGGGCGGCTTAGAAGTACAGAGGTTACCTGCCTGAAAAGGCGGTTTTCCTCTCTCCTCCGCCAGCCACGTATCGACCAGTGTGTGGGATCAGGCAGAGTCGGCACAATACCATTTACCGCTTAAGGCCCACCCGAAATCCGCCTTTAAAGAGCTCAAATTCTATGCAGTCAGGCTTATAATTCCCCTTCGGGACCGTTTTATCACTTTCGGGCGTTTTCCTTTGTATTTCGGTTTTTACACCCAAAAATGTTGATACACAGAAATTCCCTTTTACTGGATTTCAAATTTTATAAATTGCGCTTAGGAAATCTGTTGGGTTCGGCAAGCGCAAGTCGTCGATTTAATCCTGATCGTCCATTCCTTTCACGATCCGATGGCTGAGATTGCCTGTCGCGATCGCTATCGCATATCACGTCGCATATGGCCCATGGGTTCTGTACATCGCTGATACTGATTCACTGATCCGATCATCGGCAATTGGTGTATCGCATGATTGCAATTTTCGAGTCCAGGGTCTTGATATTGCATGCGGGCCTATCTCCGACTTGATTGGTTGGATCAGTCGATCTGGATTTCTTCCGCCTCCGCTTAAGTATGGCCTTTGCCTTTTTCCGATGTGATTTCCCTTTATAAGGGTTTTTTGCCATTTTTAGGGGATTTTGCCTCTTTTCCAAAGAAACAGGGCATCTTCTTTCTGCGGTAACTTCTGCATCCTAAGTCCATTTTTGTCCTTTCAAGTTGCAGTAGATTCAAAAGGAAAAGATCTCTGCAATGGGGCTATTTCCAGGAACTTCCTTGGACTTTCATTTTCCTCTATGAGGAGCACTTAGACTTAGTAGTCTATCCAAAATCCATTTTGGATCACGCCTTACCACTAAAAAAACTTTTGGTCTCCAAAACACTGATATACTGATCTGAACAATAAATGAGAGTATCATCACCCTCTTCTTTCAACCTCCATACACTTGCCTTGCATAGTGCCTCTGAACCAAAGTCTCTGACCACTTTCCTTTCTGGATGTGCTGGTTCTCCTGGGAAGAGCTGTCTTCTTTCTTGCCTTCATGCAGAACTTCCATTGAAATGGTCATGGAAGGTAGTTTGAACTTTTCTACCTTGATCATTGATCTAAGGTGGCTCAAACAAATGTGAAGTGCATTTGCTTCACAAAACTTTCATTTGTACCTATTTGAAAAGCTGTCAACAACAACTGTTAACAACAACAAAAACACAGACAACAAATGGATGGCCTAAACTCCTGCTTCAACAAAAGAAACAGATTTCACATCTTGTGAATACCTCCATGTCTTACATCTACATACAAATGATGGACTAGACAACAAGCCCACAAAACATGCCTTTTAAACAAATTACCCTTCAAGTCAAGCATGTAGAAAAAGACCATTAGGACGCTTTTTCAAAAGATGAAACACTTCATCATTATATCCATTTGGAGACCAAGTTAACTTCTCCCAAGTCAACATGGCATCACATGCATGTCAAAGCAATTAACCCTGCAAGTTAATTACACATACATGTTCAAAAACAAGGAAATCATCAAAATCCCTGTGTTCATGCACATCAAGCTTATGCATGCATTTCATCCTTCAAATCTCGCTTAAGCACATTGTACTTTCGAAGCTGAAATGAAATATACTGTAGATGCATCAATAAACATGCAACCTTAATCAGATAAGAACTCTAACCATTTCTTACCAATCCCTTTCAAAGGTACTCCCTTTGTCTGCACATCAACATCATCATGTGAATCCTCCTGGGACATGTCATCCATGGAATATTCCTTTTCATTTCTGCCATCTTCTCTTTCCACTTTCTTCAGCTTTTGTGGAAGCATTACTGGATTCAGGGTCCAACACCTTTCCGCAAGATGCCCTTGCTTATGGCAGTAAGTGCACTGCATGTGCATCCTCTTGATAGTATGATTTGCCTTGTCTAATAGACCTTTGGCTTCTTGCTTCCTTTCCTTCAAAAATTTCTTGTATGTTGCCATTCTCTTCCAACTCTAGAAACATTATGGTTATCCAAACCAAAAAATGAACATGCAATTATTTTCCCATATCTATGTGGAAATTTATCATGCTTTGCACAATCAAAAGGAAAATGTTTAGACCCAGATTTATACCTGCCTCTTTCACCTTTATTACCTTCATGAGGAGGTGAAGCAAATGAAGAAGTGGCTCCCTTTGGAACACCATCAATCTCTTCAAGGCTGTCAAAGTCTCCACAACTCTTTGGTTCAAGTGTGTGCTTATGAACACCTGCATCCTACAAATGATGTTTCAAGATATTGCATTCCTCCTGAATACAATCTTCACACTTTGCAATGCAACTCCTTCTTGGAGTTGTTTCAATGGCCTTCATGGTAGATTTGGAACTCTTTCCATAAGACTGTCCATAGCCAAGACCCAAATACTTAGGCCTTTCCTCAACCATTATTGGTTCAACAATACCTTGTGCATGTTTTCCCAAGCCTTTTCCTTCATAGCCCATCTTGGACATTAGCTTGGAAACTATGCCTCTAGTATGTTTTTCAAAAGAACCAATATAAGCATTCTTAGAGGAATTTGAAGACAAACTGGAATGGTTTACCTCTTCTTCAAGCTGACACTTGATTAAGGCTTCTTGGGCAACAAAGAGCTATGTCTCCAACTCATGCATCCTTTTCGGGTTCATATTTGCAATATGAAGTTGCCTCTCCATTTCCTGCAATTTGTCAGAAAGCAACTACTTCTCTTCCTTCATGGAATTCAACTGCTCTCTAAGTATGCTACTCTTCCTTCCATCCTCATACATTTCTCTCACTATATCCATCATGGTGGACAAATCTTGCTTCATGTCTTCATCAAAGAGTCTTGTGATGAAGAAAGAAGAATTTGAGGACTCACTTGTAGAAGTTGTCATTATACTAATGAACAAAAGAACTTCAACAAGATCACTAAAGAGCTTATTTAAGCAACCTTTTGCAACAAACCTCTTGTGCTTCAAGGATTTCCTTGAGGTCCTTTGGGATAGAAGAATGCCTTCAGCCCTTCTTCCTTCTTGTCCTTCCTGGACTGCAAACTCAACCAATAGTCAGTCTATAAAACAAGCATACAATCAACCTCTGACTGTTTATACACCTTTTAGACAAGCAATCTTTGCTCTATCAATCAAGAATTCTGATGTAACCTTCTTTGAAGGTGTGGCTAATTAATCTCAAGCTCTGATACCACCTGATCTAAAAATGGGGCACTCAGGCTTCTTGTCTAACTTACAAGAACCTCTCCCACTTCCAAAGCTTAAATATTCCTAAGTCTTTATGATTAACCAATGCGGAATTAAATATGTGCTTGAAATATAAGGTGTATGCTTATGGTTGTTTTAAACTATTTATGTGTTGTAAAATGATTTGCTTAAACTAATATAAAACATATAACAGTAAAACAGTGTAGCAAATAACAAACACATAAGGCAGTAATTTAATATGGAGTTCATCCAAAACTCTTGGGCTACATCTCGTTGAGCTCTAGTCAACTCAACTAGGCTCTCTGGGATTATGGTCTGAGTTCTTTTACAAGCTCCACGCTCAACTCCACTGGTTTACATAGAACTCAATGGGCTTAGAACACCATCTTCTCCTTGGCTCTATAGCTCTCGCCTTTCTGGCTCTAACGCTCGCTCTGGCAATGGCTCTGGCTCTGGCTCTGGCCCTGGCTCTTGGCTTTGGCTCGTGGCTCTGGCTCTTGGCTCTGGCTCTGGCTCTGGCTCTGGCTCTGGCTCTTCAGCTCTGGCTTGGGCTTTTTGTAACCTTCAGCTCTCTGGCTTTTCACTTGATCTCCAAGTGACCCCAAAGGCTCCCTCAACACCTTTGCGTAGTATCTTTTTGCTCTCTCTACTCTCTGCCTTCTAACTGCCTTTTGCTCCCTCTCAATGATGCTCTCTACCTTCTTTGAGGTCCTTTTCCGGCTTTTTCAGCTACCCCAGTCGTTTCTCTGTGATTCATCATCTCTCTGTGCCTCTGCAGCTTCCCTGCTCCTTGTCTGTTCGACTAGCCATCTGGCTCTGCAGCTTCTAAATGCATCATTGCCTATAAAACGCCTGCTTGTAGCATGGCATGATGGTCAGGAATGGTTACAGAGGTTTCGGGGCCTTCTCTCAGGCAAAACCTGAAATTAGAGAAAAATCCATTACGCAGGTATTTTCCAGAAAATACACTATCAAGTGTGTTTTTTGTACTTGAAATCCCATTCAATCGCCCCTAAAATCCCTATCGGGTCCGCCATTAGGCGTTATATCGCATCGCAGAAGCATATTGGGAAAAATCCCAAATACACTGGAAAACATTCAAAAACTTGACAAAATCCTTTTTATTGGACTTCAAATATTATCGTATCCGCCCTAATATCGCATTGGGTCCGCCTTCAGCTACTATCGCAATCCCCACCATCGATCTGGGTGATCTCCGATCCAACGGTCGATATCCATTTCGGGCGGCTTAGGAGTATGGAGGTTACCTGCTCGAAAAGGCGATTTTCCTCTCTCCTCTGCCAGCCATGTGTCGACCAGTGTGTGGGATCGGGCGGAGCCGGCCCAATACCATTTACTGCTTGAGGCTCGCCCAAAATCCACCTTTACGGAACTCAAATTCTATGCAATCAGGCTTATAATTCCCCTTTGGGTCCACTTTATCGCTTTCAGGCGTTTTCCTTTGTATTTCAGTTTTTACACTGAAAAACGTTAATACACAGAAAATCCCTTTTACTGGATTTCAAATTTTATAAATTTCACTTAGGAAATCCATCGGGTTCGGCAATCGCAAGTCGCCGATTCATACTTGGCCGTCCATTCCTTTCGTGATCCGACGGTTGAGATTGCCCATCGCGATCGCTATTGCATATCGCGTTGCATACGGCCCAGGGGTTCTGTGCATCGCCGATACCGATTCGCCGATCCGATCATCGATAATCACGCGTATCGCATGATCACAATCGTTGAGTCCAGGGTCCTGATATCACATGCAGGCCTGTCTCCGACCTGATTGATCGGATCAGCGGATTGCGGTTTCTTCCGCCTCCACTTAAGTCCGACCTTTGCCTTTTTCCTTCATAAGGTTTCTTTTCCATTTTTAGGGGATTTTGCCTCTTTTTCCAAAGAAACAGGGCATCTTCTTTCTGCGATAACTTCGGCATCCTAAGTTCATTTTTTCCCATTCAAGTTGTAGTAGATTCAGAAGAAAAAGATCTCTGCAATGAGTCTATTTCCAAGAACTTCCTTAGACTTTCATTTTCCTCTGTGAGGAACACTTAGACTTAGGAGTCTATCCAAAATCCATTTTGGATCACAGAGATTGCCTCAATATGAAAATCATCCTTGGTAAAGCATGGTGAACCATGATTATCTTAAGATTTATAATATTTATCTTAGTTTTTATATACTTTGGGTTTATAATATTAATCCCTTGGGTTTATTATTATTC
>APFE031445910.1:0-14212 GCA_000404065.3 Pinus taeda
GAATAAATAATAAAAGAAACTAGTTTAAGCTTAGTTTTAACATGCAATAACCTAAAGCTAACTAAAGCTAAGTGTGCTTTATCTTATGTTAATGTGTACATGTGCCACATGCAAGCAATAAGTTAACTGGAGCTAATCTAGGTGCATGTACACCAACACAGCTAGTCTAAGTGCATGTACACCAACAGGATGGGCAAGTGGAAAATCGGCTAAGTGTTGAACCAAGCGATGAAGACATGCGATGACGCAATTATATGGAACATTGAGAGAAAGTATGATGTGGTCGACATATTATATATGGGTGGGTGTGTCGAGCATGGAGGAACGACTCCCCAAGTAACACAACCCACACATGGCGAACAACATATATATATGAAATGGGCCGAGTTTGGAGGAACCATTGAACAACACCAACAAACAATTTGCAGTGCAAAGGGAGTTGGGGAGTTTGGCATAGGCAACAGAACATTGCGAACACATAGAGATGATCCCGCAAGGCGGGCAGACCGAGTGACAATGCAACGGTTTTTGAGTTACAGCAGTCAAGTTGCGCAAAAGTCGTGTGGCGTGCAGGCCGCAGACTCGAGCCACAAGTGAGCGGACACGACAGTGCGTTGTGCCCTGTGAAACATTATAGAAGCAGTAGACTGTGACCGACATGGAAGTGTACACAGTTGGGTGTGCGGTAGTGTTAAACAGTGGACAGAATGTCGATTTTGCAGAATTTCAGGTAGAGGCTGAGTTGTGAACCAGCCTCCCCTTTGTAACATATTGAAATTTATAAATGGAATTATAAATTTGTATAATTCGTGTTGGCCTTGGCTTGGAATTTATTTGGTACTATTGAATGCTATGTTTATTCCGCACATAACTAATCATGAAAGAGGAAAAAAATTATGGTTTTTGTAGGCGTAGCCTGGAAAACATGAAAAAAGTTAAGTATGAGTATTTAGTAAGTGATGCACGGCACTCCAAATGGAAAAACTGATTTGGGGTGTGATAGATGGTATCAAACCCACCAAAACAAGATGCACTAGAGATCAGAGATGTATGCAGGCTGAAGTTTTGGGGCAAAAGAAAAATTGGTTGCATAGTTTGGGGTTTCTTGACTTGGAGATTCATGGCAGAATCATCCAAGCCTTGGTGCACATAGGTGCCACACATAGATTCATGACGACAAGGATAGCGATGGAATTTGGGCTGCAGATTGCTTGAAAAGGATGTGGAGGTCAAGCCAATGAACTTGAGAGCTAAAGTGTCGGGATTGGCTGATAACATGCCATTTCAAATTGCAAATTGGTAGGGTTGTTTGGACTTCACAGTGATGGGTATGAATGAATTTGAAATGATATTGGGGCAGGGTTTTCTAAAGGGAAATAAGGCAATCGTTGTCCAATTTTGTTATAATATTATGTTGATTGGAGACACACAGATGTGGGCTTTACCTACTCACTAGCAGAGGAGGGAAGTGAAGGTGTAGCATGTGTCTGTGCTAAGTATGAGTAGGGAAATGCAAGATTCGGATGTTGAGAAATATGCGACAGTCATCAGAGAGGTTGAGGATGATTATGGAGTGGGGATGCCTATTCCAACCAAGATTTCAGATGTATTGGACACATATAAAAATTTGATTTCCGATGAGTTGCCAAAAGTACTTCCACCAAGGTGTGTAGTGGACCATAACATTGAGCTATAACAAAGGAACCAACCCCCGAGAAAAATTTCTTATCATTTATCAGGACCAAATTTTAAGGAGTTGAAGCTACAATTGAAGGACTTGTCTAATGTAGGTTTCATACGACCTTCACGATCTCGATATGGTGCTCCAGTATTGTTCTAAAGGAAGAAATATATGACTGAGTTAAGGATGTGTTGTGATTATCATGCCCTGAATAAGAAGACTATAAAGAACATGTATCCTTTGCCACTTGCTGCGGATTGCTTTGACAAGCTTGCAAAAGCCTAAGTGTTTTATAAGATGGACTTGAGGCATGGGTATTATGAGGTGCGGATAACAAAGGGGGATGAGAATAAGACCGTGATCATGATGACGTATGGAAGTTTTGAATTCTTTTTCATGCCATTCGGGTTGTGCAATGCTCCTGCTACATGTTGCACATTGATGAGTGATGTTTTGCATCCATATTTGGATTCGTTCATGGTAGTATGCTTGGACTATATCATGATATTCATTGATAACATGAAGGATCATAAGAAGAAATTGGCTTTGGTATTTGAGGCACTGAAGAAAAATCATCTATACTTGAAGAATTCAAAGGCCCGGACAAAGATTTTGTTCCTTAGACACATAGTGGGTCAAGGTCACATACGGATGGAGTTGAGTAGGATATAAGCAACTGAGGATTGGGCCGAGCTGAAGAATGTCCGTCATATGAGAGTGTTCATGGGGATGACCAAATACCAACATAATTTTGTAGAGGGGTACTCCAAGGTGATTGCACCACTGAAAAACCTTTTGAAGAAGGACAAGCGATGGAATTGGATGAATAAGTGTTGAGAAACATTTGAGGATTTGAAGAAGAGGATGGTTATAGCACCAATATTGATGCTACTTGACTTCGAGAGACCGTTTTATGTGCACATAGATTCTTCAAATTTTTCGATGGGGGGGTTACTCTTCCAAGATGGGCATCCAGTGGCATATGAGAGTCAGAAGTTGTGGGATAGAGAGCAGCGTTATCTGGTTCATGAGAAAGAGATTACTTGACCATCGACTGCTTATAAGTATGGAGGCATTACTTAGTTGGGAAGATTTTTGTTTTCAATATTGACAATGTTGCAACAAGTTATTTTGCATCCCAACTGAATTTTTCAACAAAGCAAGCTCATTGGCAAGACTTCTTGGCAGAGTTTGAAATGACTATTGAGTATAGAGAGGGGAGAATCAATGTAATTACATATGCCTTCAGCAGGAAGGGATAGTTAGTTGCACTTGAGGAGGGAGAGGACCTATCTAAACACAATAGGAGCCGGGTTCATATGACCGATGAGATGCAAAGTAGACTTCGAGCTAATGTAGAGACTGATATTTAGGTAAAGAGAATTTTGAAGCAGGTGAAGCAAGGGAAGACTCAGAATTTTTTCATACGTGATGGACTCTTGTTCTATGGTAACCAAATTTACATTATCAAGTCATTTGGACTTAGGAGGCACCTCTTGAAAGAGTGCCATGATTCTCCATGGGCTCGACACCTAGACCAATGTCGTTATTTTCAATTGTTGGAGAGGGGGTACTTTTGGGAGAATATGAGGGAGGATGAAGAGCAGTATGTACACATGTGCATCATTTTCCAATATGACAAATTAGATATCCAGAGAGAGGGAGGATTTTTTCAATCTTTACCGATTCCATAAAGACTATGGATGAGTGTTTCGTTGGACTTCATCACTCAGTTACCGAAGGTGAAGGGGTATAATGGGATTATGGTCATTATTGATCGCTTTTCCAAGTTTGTCATCTTCTTCCAATGAAGATACCATGTGGAGCTGAGAAGACTATTGAGCTATTCTTTAAGAACATTTTGAAGTATTGGGGAATGCCATTAAGTATTGTGTTTGACCGAGATCCACGATTTACAAGCAGATTTTGGACCACTTTGTTCAAGTTGGTTGGGATAGAGTTGATGTAGAGTTCGAGTTACCATTCGCAGATAGATGGGAAAACTCAACAAATTAATGCACTACTGGAGGACTACTTGAGACATTATGTGAGGGTTGATCGGAAGAATTACCCTGAACTCGTAGATGTGGCTCAGTTTAGCTATAACATGTTGAAGAGTTCCACTAGTCCATTTGATTTATTCAATGCACAAGTGCCAATTACTCCACACATGTTTCTACCAAGAGGATTTTTGAGGAGTCCAGATGCGAAGAGATTCTTGACAACATGGGAGGATTATTTGAAGTTATCACGGGTGCACCTGTTGGAAATAATACTGAGAGGGGGGTTGAATCAGTATTATCAAGTCAATAATTTTTTTCTTTTCATACTATGATTTATATACGCTACTTCAATGAAGGTAACTCGCGTGTACACGCAACTGTATTTAAGACAACTAGCATATATCGAGAAAATTTATGATTCAGTTATTTCATCATATGTTGACCTTTAATCAGTGCATTAGTACTTCATTAACCTTATAAATAGTAACCATCTGCAGTAATAATAGAACACACCATCACACATAAGGAACACACATGAACACCAACATTTAAGGTGGAAGCCCAATGCGGGACAAAAACCACCTGTTGTTGTCTTCTTTTAATATAAGAAAAACTTGTTTACAATCTTGTACTAGTGTAGACTCATACCAATATGCAGGCACCCACCTGAAGAAGGCTCCAACCTTCTCTCATTCTCTAGCTTCTACTGGAAGGGAGCTACAAACCCCTAGCTCTTGTACTAGCTGATCCATTTACTAGTACATAGGCACCAACCTACTAAAGGCTCCAACCTTCACTCATTTTTCAGATGCTACTAGAAGGGAGCTCCAACTCCCTGGCTCTTGTACTGGTTGATATTTTTACCAGTACATAGGTGTTGACCTACAGTAGGCTACGACCTTCTCTCTTCCTCCACGGACCAGGTTTCATAAATTTTCAGACTAGATACTCCTAAAATACAACACCACAATCTGAAGGCCTCGTTTCATCAAATTTTCATATTGGACCCATCAGCAACATTTAAGTTCAAAATGAATCACCACTGCTATACAACCAATCACTGAAAACCCGTCATCAATAAAACAAATCATAATCAATCAATCTGAACATTCGAAACACTATCACCAGAACACAGAGCAAAACCCAGAACTCTGCATCAACAACCATAATCAATTGCAACTTCAAATATCATATTTCATAATGTATATGCTACTATGATGTGTCGAACCAGCGTGTATACACGCTTTTACCAAATTGAAATAGCGTACAGATCTGCAAATGCTAACTTAAAACATCACAACTATTCTAGACATCGGTCATACCCAGATCAGAACATTTACAGTGTAAATCACGTGTTAGCATTCAGATATAAACTATCCATGATCAAACCATATAATAATAATTCATTTTAGGTCTCATGATCCTGATCCATCATTAGATCTCATCCCCATAAACCGTTAGGATTCATCCTTAGTTCATATCAAGCAAAGCACCAGAAACCCATAACATGCATATTTGGTTTTGATTGCACTCTTCATAAGATATTCATTACTTGCACACTTTGGCCTAATGATCTTCTCCTCCTTATATAGTTTTATGCCTTTCTCAATACATCGGACAAAAACCACTTAGGACCAATACCTCGGACCAAATACCTCAAACCAATATCTCGGACCAAATACCTCAAACCAGAACCTTGATTTTCCATCCCATACGTTCTTTTTCTTCTGTGGAAATGTGTGTATATGTATACGCTCCTTTTTTTTCTATTAACCTGTGTGTATACGTTGCTTGGACAAAGTGAACAAGTGTATACTTCTTAAACCACTCTCTTTCCTCAATCTCCGGAGTCTGATCTGTAATCCTTTGTTGGTAACCTGTTGCACTGTGAACTGTCATCTATGTGAGTTGCCATCAAGGACAACACCTGTATCATAATGCCAACAACACCTGCATGATGTTGCAAGGAGAATGAAGAAATGGGCAGATAAGAATAGACGGGAGGCACACTTTGATGTTGAGGATATGGTTTTTCTGAGGATCACTAGAGATCATTTTCAGCCACTAAAAGGGACTGTGAGATCCTTGATGAGGAAGTATGAAGGGCCATTCTAGGTGAAGAAGAGAGTAGGAGAATTTTCTTATGAGTTAGAGCTTCCAAACAACATGCGTTCAAAACATCATGGGTTCCATATGAGTCAGCTCAAGAGATGTAGACTTGATGCACATCATCCTGAGAGGACAACACGACCGAGGGGACCAGCCATGATTGTGGATAGACCGAACTTGATTTTGGATAAGATCTTGGATCTTAGGACTACAAGTGTCAAGAGTGTTGCACGGAGGGAGTTCTTCATTAGATGGAAGGACACACTAGAGGAGAGTGGTTGGGAAATGAAGGATTCTCTATGCAGATGGAAAAAGGAGATTGTTGAGTTTAATGACGGGTTGGCACAATGGATAGGATTTTTGAGGATGGAAATGACTCATGTTCAAGGAGGATGTCAGGACCCTAAGTCGGCATCACCGCCCTTAGGTGAGTCGGGCGCCCCTCACAGACGTACATAGGAAAAACACGACATGAGCGTGCCTAAATGCAATAGAGTTGTGACGATGGGTAGGGGCAACCCGAGTCAATAGGAAAGTGTGTGATGGGCAGCTATGTCGGGCAACCCAAGTTGGGCATTCAAGTAGGTGTGCACCCGGGTGAGGTGACACGGTGGAAGTGTGACTTGACAAAAATGTTTGGTGAAGGCATGCAATGAGGGTGCACACCCAGGGAGCAGGCACATGACTAGGCATGGATGGAAAAGTGGAAAATCAGCTAAGTGTTGAACCAAGTGGTGAAGAAATGTGATAAAGCAATTATATGGAGTGTTGAGCGAAAGTATGATGGGGTTGACGTATTGTATATGGGTGTGTCGAACATGGAGGGTGGATGGGATTGGTGTACTGACACCCTAAGTAACACAACCCACACATGGCAGACAACATATATATATGAGATGGTCCAAGTGTGGAGGAATCATCGAACAACACCAACGAACAGTTCACAGTGCAAAGGGAGTTAGGGAGTTTAGCATAGGCAAAAAAACATTGTGAAGGTACAGATATGAGCCCATAGGGCGGGCTGACCAAGTGACAACATTACGATGTTCGAGTCATAGTAGTCGGGTCATATGGCGTGCAGGCCGTAGACCTGAGCCATGGAGGTCAAGCATAGAAGTGCGATGTGTCGTGCGAGATGTTACAATAGTGGGTAGACTGCGACCAACAGGAAAGTGTACATGGTTGGGTGTGCGGTATTGTTGAACAATGGGCAAGACATCGGTTGTGCATAACTTCAGGTAGAGGCCATGTTCGGGTGAACCAACCTAAAAATTTATAAAGTGAAGTATAAATTTGTATAATTCGTGTTGGTCTTAGCTTGCCATTTATTTGGTACTGTAAAATGTTATGTGTATTCTGCACATAACTAATAATGAAAGAGAACAAAAATAATGGTGTTTGTAGGCGTAGTCTGGAAAATATGAAAAAAGTTAAGTATGAGTGTTTAGTAGGTGATGCACGACACTCCAAATGGGAAAATTGATTTGGGGTCGTGACATGTGGTCTCCCATGGTCCAATGTCACATTGTGAAAAATATTGTCACAATATGAAAACCAATCATGGTTAAGCATGGTAATTGATGTCCTACATTATATTGTGAAAGGATTGTCTCAATGTGGAAATGAACCATGGAAAACCATGGTCAACCATCTTTATTTTAGGGTTTGTCATATTTATCTTAGGGTTTATATACACTGGGTTTATAATATTCATCCCTTGGGTTTACTATTATTCCCTTATGCTCATAATCCCTTTTATTTTTGGTATTATTCCCTTCGGTTTGTTGTTCTCTTGGGTTTATAGTCCCTTGGGTTTATTATTCCATTGGGTTTATAATATCAATGACAGTGAGCCATGGCCAATGAAGGTCGACCATGGTGAACCATGTTGTATAAAATCAATCATGGTCAACCATGGTTAATGATTGTCAACCATGGACCAACGCTGCATTCTCACAAAGATTCTTTCAATAAGACAATCAACCATGTTCAACCGTGGTCGACTGTTGCATTTTGAAAAAGATTGTCTCGATATTAAAATAAATCATGGTCAAGCATGGTAGAATGTCACATTGTGACTACAATTGTGTTAATATGAAAAACAACCATGGTCAACCATGCTTATTTAAGGCTTTATAATATTTATGTTAGAGTTTATATACCTTGGGTTTATAATATTAATCCCTTGGGTTTAATATTATTCCTTTGGGTTCCTGATCTCTTGGGGTCTTAGTATTCCTAGGGTTTAATATTATTTCGTCAGGTTAATAATCACTTGTTTTTTTTACTCTTAAGCCCTTGGTTTTATTATTCCCTTGGGTTTATAATGATAACAATATTTTATAATATAATTATTATTATTGTATTGTTATTATATTTATATATTTTTTACATGGGCTTATAAAGATAATAATATTTTTATAAATAATTAATTATTATTATATTTTTATTTTTATTCCTTGGGTTTATAACGATAATAGTTTTTCCAATGTTGTGTTATATATATATATATATATATATATATGTGTGTGTGTGGTGTGTGTGTGTGTGTGTGTGGTGTGTGTGTGTGTGTGTTGTGTGTGATTAATATTATGATTAATATTAGATCTAAACCATTAACGCCTATAGGCGTTTTCCAACCGCAGTTACCAATGTAGTTGTGCATGTGATTGATATATGCATATCAACATATATTAACCACATTTATTAATACAATTGTGCTAGTTATATGAATATCAAGCATGATGATTTTAGCTTAAATATTGAGGATTAATACGAAGACTAAGTCCCACGTATCACTAAATTATCTTCCTGCACAATTCTTCATTTCAAAATGAATGTTAGTCTTGCAATATTTTGTTACACTTTATTGATTTCAACCGTATTTTATTATACTTTATTAATTTTAGTTGTTTCTGAACTATTGAGAAGCGAAAAAATAAAAAATAAAAGCGTATGGCAGGATGAAATAATATGAAATTAGATCATGATGGAAAATGGTAAGAGAAATCAATTTAAGACATTATCACAGTTGAAATTATCAAATAGTGAGTGTTCATTCTTTCTGATTTCTACACAAATTATTATATAATCTTAGTCATTAAGTTATTATAGGTGTTGCAAGTGCTATTATTAAGTATAATTTTGACTGTCATTATCTCGAAATTTTACAATTTTTTAAGATTTAATTCATGTAAATTGTCATAAAATATGTTAAAATTTTAGAAATATAAGTTTTATAATGGGACTATTCAGTAGAATATTTTAAAATTTTAAATATGAAATGTTTTTTTAATGAATTTTCTGTCGAATTAAGGATAAAATTGTTATAGATACTTATTGTCTTCATCACTTAACTCAGTTGAAACAAAATTATAAAATCATATTTGAAATTAATATAAGTTTTATAATGGGACTATTCAGTAGAATATTTTAAAATTTTAAATATGAAATGTTTTTTTAATGAATTTTCTGTCGAATTAAGGATAAAATTGTTATAGATACTTATTGTCTTCATCACTTAACTCAGTTGAAACAAAATTATAAAATCATATTTGAAATTAGCTTTAATGGTATGGGAGAATATAAGTTACACTTACTTAGAAATAATGCTTACAATATTAAGTTGCAATATTTGGTTTGTTGGTTGTTGGAGTATGTTGAGAGATTTTCTCAATAGAATTATCTTATCTTAGAAAATATTGGATCTCGTATGCACTATATCTCTATGATGTATTTTGGTTTCCAAGTGTGAAATACAAAATAAAATGTATGTAATCTATGTATCATGACTACTCTTCCAATTTCTTTCTTGGTATTAGAGCTAACTTTGGATTAACTCCCTTTAGGGAGGGCCATGAAGATGTGAGACTTGTGATAGTTGATTTCCTGTAAATATGTGTGTCAAAATCATATGTCTTTTTGTTGTTATCTTTGTAAGGGTGAGTTTGTAGTGTGGATTTGAGAACCGCACGAGGTGCTTGTTTCTTTAGAGCCATTGCGAGCCCCTAAGTGAATTTTTTATCTTGGACATTTTGTGTGGAACCGAGCTAGGATACAACAAATGGGTTTCTCTTTGGAATTTCGGTCATCAACGCATATAATTCCAACACTGGACATGGTTGAGAAGATGAAGCCTGTGAGTCTTATCTAATCCCCATGATACGTGAGTTGACATAGATCCATGGAAGGTGACAGAAATTGTGCGACAATGGCTAGATAGGAAACCCCCCTCCCCCCCGTCCGTCATATACATTCCCTTTGGGATCATCATAGTCATAAACCCAAAGCAAATCCTTGAGTTGGCCTTGGGAATTGAGAGTAATCGTTAGAATTTCTTCTGGGTTATCCAACCACCTCTAGTCATTTTTTCTTACAACTGCATTCAGGGGGCTACTATGGTCATAAAACTTTTGGAAACCAACAATTGGAGATACACAGTCTGGGAGGCCAGCAATAATCCAAACTGTTATCACTCTGTAATTTCTGAGGTTGTAAAAGAAGTCACAGAGGTAACCACAAAACCACTTTGGAGCTTAGGATCTAGACTTACTAAACTCAAAGAGGGATCTCTCTGTCATATTTAACTTTGTTGTATTGGTAGTTTTAGGCTAGTTATGAAAGTTCAGAGTTCGTTTTTAAAATTGGTTTGGTTAATTGAATTCCCGAAACTTCCATTGGGATATGGAATCTACAAAATTAACATGGATCTGTATCATATTTTCAAATGAGTTTGACAGGGCAAAGGTAGCTGAACTAACTGGATCTTTCAGATTTAAATGAAATGTAAAATAAGAAGGAAATAAGCTCAATTAAGAAAAAAAGAAGTTAATAACTCTTTAACTTAATATCAGAGGAAAACATTTAAATTATCCCCAGTGAGAATCAAAGTGTATCTTTCAACAAATTATGTTCATCAACTTTCTATAAAATAATTCAGATTTAAGAACACATAAGTATGTAAACAAAGAAATAAACACATAGACAATGAGAGAAGCACTTCACCAAATAGTCCAACACACAAATCCTATGAAGAATGACCTTTTTATTACTAATCAACCCATCAAATGAAAAAGTAAAATAGCTTTCAGGAATGCAAAAATCAACCCTTAATACTTCAAAAAGAGAAGTATTTATAAGTTTATCTACAAAATATCCTATCAAACCTGATTAGAATGTATTTTAAGAGATTCTAAAACAAATTCTATCTAATTGTAATGAAATATAGGAAAATCAAAACTGCTTAGATTGGTGGCCCTAGTTTTGTGGAACTACTGAATATATGGCCCTCGAATTTCTGTTGCGTTGTTGGGTCTATGTTGGAAAGATAAAACCATCTTCTTACTCTAGTAACTTGCACAATTTATCCCATTGTTGTTCATTTGGAAGATAAATATTAAGTAACTTCCTATAGACCTCGTCCACTTTAGTATATTTGGAAAAAGTAGGCTTAGAAATAAAGATGTGCTTAATTTCATACTGGATGGTCTAAATCATATGCCAGTGCCTCTAAAAATGCTTTTCTTGTTATGCTTCCTTTCACTCCTACAAACTTAGTACCATTTTTAGCAATGGTCATCAATTCCTAGTTGTAATCTAGCCATGTGTTGAGCTTTTCATTTATCACTAGTAAACTGGGAAGTCCCTTTTTGTAGAGGAATTCCAACTTACTGAAGAACCTCTGTACACCTATGTCCATAACTTTTCATTTTTCTTCTAGTTGCCTGATTAAGTTTTTTTTGGTTAACACCTTTTTTACCTCTAGTATTGTCTCAATCCTCTCCTCGATCTCTAGTTCTTCTAGTTCCTGTTTTTTTTGGAATTGAGGAACATAATGACCTCTATAACTTCACTTGGTTTATCACCCAATGACTCTTTTCTTTGTTCAATAGCTTCAGTGGATTTCTCAATTAATTCCTTCTGCTCAAATATGATTTGTATAGATGGCCAGATTTCTATCATGGCTTCATTTATCCTTTTCCATATGTTCTCCTTAACCTGGGCTAGGGTATTACCCATGGCAGTTTCCTCCTCTATCTGTTGCACTCTTTGGGTAAGTCTCTGGGGTATCTGTATCTATGTTAGGAGAGAGTTTTCATATTTGGTGTTCTATTCTTGTAGGACCTTTACATCCTCTTGTAACTTTTTTATTTCTTCTCCTTGTATTGACATATTTTCCATTGATTGGGTCAGTTTGATAGAATCATTTGTAGTTGAAGTAGAGGGTGCTTTAGAGGTGGATTCTCATGTTGTTGTAGCTGATATAGAAATGCTCGTCTGAAGTATTGATGCAATAGGAACCACAGCAAGAGGTACCAAAGCGAGCTGAGAATTATTCTCTTTCTCCTTAATGATTTTTTCCATTTTACTTCCATTTCCTTTATCTGAGCATTCTGCTCCATGATGAGCATGAGCATATTTTCTTTCTAATTTTCAGCTTCTCCCATCTCCTTAGCTTGAGGATATTTAGTATATGGAAATTTTAATTATTTTATGAGAGAAGCAATGTCAACATTCTTCTTTTTGATGATTTTTTCCACTGCTTTGATGTTGCTTGGATCATACCCTGCTTTGATAACTAGATATTCTAAGGATTTTATTATATTATCCTTAGCCAAAGAAGAAATATTCTCAAGCTTTAGCTATGATTGAATGTTACTTAATGATACCTGCAATTTGGAAGCATTTATTGCAGTCTATGTGAATGTGGAGTAACCCATCTCTCTAGTTTCCCTATGCATGTCGATCCGGTCCAAAGGATGTACATCCTTTGCCTCAAACTCAAATGTGGTTTTCTTGTAATCTGTTGATGATTGTGGATGGGAGACCTGTGCTTGTAAGAATGCCATCTGCATTCTCCCCCTTTTTTTGTCAAATGTTAACATGCGCCTATGCTAAGTGGTGGAAGTTTTCTTCCAAAACTGTCTGTAGGTGTTTTGCTTAAGGGCTTCATTTATTTTCTTGATCTCTTTATATTTTTCAAAAATGTTTAATTCTTTCAACTTTTGGACAATTTCTGATGCTAGAGTGTTTTGTGGATTTCCCTATGAAAGTGATGAAGTTGGGGACCCTGCAGATATATCCTTGGAATGTGTCTAAAACAATGGACCTTTTAGAACTATTGTAGATGGTCCTTGTTCTTCTTCGTGTTCTACAAACCATGTTGTAGGATTCTTCTTGGCCTTCTTCATGTAAATCTTGAACTCATTGGGTGAGACTTCTATAACTAAAGGTGACTCCTCTTCTCTTATTCTTTTCTCTATCTTTTCCTGACGAACAGGAGTATGTGAAGTGGTCCTCCACAGTAGTTGCTCCTCTGTCTCTTGTAAAGTGTTTTCTTCCCACTGATCTTTGTTCATATATTTTTCAATTTATGGTCTCTAAGTATGCACATATGCTGTAGTCTTCTGCTACATCCTAAGTTTGAAATTATTTGAAATGGGTCATATGACCAGGTAAATCTTAGGGGAAATTTCATCTATTTTAGAATTTCATCTGCTTCCTATTGTGATGTTACAAATAAAAGGCCCCACCTGTGTTTTTATCCTGAATTGTGATTTTTTCTTGCCTACAACAAAATGGATTTCATCGGAATTAATCATTTTCCTCATGTATTCCAAGGAAAAAATACTCATGGGAAGCTATATGGTAGCTTATAGGGTGAAAATTCACACCCATATAGTGTGATTTCCGTGTAATTATGGTACAAGTATGAATCACTTGTCTTTTCTTGCTCACTGAGGTGTAAGATCTTCTATATTTCTTGATTGACCCTGGGTTTTGTCTATCTAGTCCATAAATAAGTCACTGGATGCACAAACCGATCTATCAAGTCCTATAAAGCACACTCCTTTGAATTTATTCTTAAAATAGAGGTGAAAAATATAACTGATTGTGGCTCCCCCTACTCATTTAGTTTCTACACTACAAATGGAAATTTATCTGCTTGAAAAAATAAAAATAGGTACATTAAAGCAGAAGCATATCTGAACATTTCTTCAGTTTGGAGTTTAAGGAATTGTTCATGGATCCTATCAGTAAGAAATTGGCTGAAATCAAACACAACCGAGGGATTACCTTCAGGGGGGAATATGATAGAAAACCTAAGATGGGTTCATCTACCCATTCATTGTTGGCATTATGAGACAAGTGTTGTCCTTGATGGAAAATTACTCAGATGATAAATTATAGTGCAGAAAAGTTATTTTCAAGTTCACGGAATTTTATGCAAAGAAAAGTTTATTTCATGTAGAGAAAAGTTCGCGGAATTTTATGCAGAGAAAAGTTTATTTCATGTAGAGAAACGTTCACGGAATTTTATGCTGAGAAAAGTTTATTTCATGTAGAGAAAAGTTCACGGAATTTTATGCAGAGAAAAGTTTATTTCATGTGGAGAAAAGTTCACGCACTTTCAGGTTGG
>APFE031445910.1:24454-36038 GCA_000404065.3 Pinus taeda
GAGCAGCCATGTTGGGTTGAATAATAGGTGGTCTTATGGGAGGTATAGATATAGGAGTTGTTACGATAGGTTGAGTTGATGTTTGTGATACTATTGGAGAAGTAGTGGAGATTACAGAAGAGGTGGGACTACTTGATATAGGATGAACAGATTGGGAAGAAAAAGAAGATGATGCAATAGTGAGGGAAGAAAGTTCAACAGATTGTTTAATATAGGCTTGATGTACAGCTTGATCAAGTATAGATACAAGATCTTGTAACTTATCAATGTTTTGGATGGTTTTCTAATCAAAATCTGGTTCAACAGATGGATCTAGAAATTTATAGGGTTGGAGTACAGATTTATCAATTACTATTTGATCAACAAAAAAATCAGATTTGGTCCTAAATAGACTATGTTCCAATGGTATTCAAACTAAATATCTTTTATGGTAAGAAACTTTTCTGGAAGAGAATTCGCCATAGAAAGGGGATTGTTACTTCCTTGAATTGTAGCAAAACTTCTTTTCTTTATTAACTTTTCAGGATCATCTAAAATTTTGGGGGGTTCTAGGTCAGGATGAGATCTGCTATAAATCCCTTTTGGGGCCAGATCTTAAATGTGAAAGACCCCACTTGATTATTTACATAGTTTACAACCTCTAATCCTTTATTTCTAAAATTTGGATCATTACTCTTTCCTGAAATAAATTTTTATGAACTAGGGAAGTTAATTTTGTAAAAATTAAATGAAGGATTGTTCGTCTCCCTAGTATGGTCGCCAGAATGTTATCACTCTGTAATTTCCGAGGTTGTAAAAGAAGCCACAGAGGTAACCACAAAACCACTTTGGATCTTAGGATCTAGCCTTCCTAACCTCAGAGAGGGATCTCTCTGTCAGATTTAACTTTGTTTTATTGGTAGTTTTAGGCTAGTTATGAAAGTTCAAAGTTTGGGTTTAAAATTGGTTTGGTTGATTAAATGCCTGAAACTTCCATTGGGCTATGGAGTCTACAAACTTAATAGGGATCTGTCTCATATTTTAAAAGGAGTTTCACAGGGCAAGGTAGCTAAACTAACTGGATCTTTCATATTTAAATGAAATGTAATAGAAGAAGAGAAATAATTTCAATTAAGCAAAAGAGCAGTTGAGAATTATTTAACTTAATATCAGAGGAAAACATTTAAATTATCCACAACCTGAATCAAACGGTATCTTTAAACAAATTATGTTCATCAACTTTCTGTAAAATAATTCATATTTAAGAACACATAAGTATGGAAAAAAAGAAATAAACACATAAACAGTGACAAAAGCACTTCACCAAATAGTCCAACACATGAATCCTGTTAAGAATGTCCTTTTTATTACTGATCAAACCATCAAATGCAAAAGTACAATAGTTTTCTGGAATGCAAAAATCAACTCTTAATACTTCAAAAAGAGAAGTATTTATAAGTTTATTTACAAAATACCCTGGCAAACCTGATCAGGATGTATTTTAGGAACTCCTAAAAAAAAATCTATCTAATTGTTACAAAATATAGGAAAATTAATCTGCTTAGATTAGTGGCCTTAGTGTTGTGGAACTGCTGAATATCTGGCCCTCGAATTTCTATTGTGTTGTTCAACCTAAGTTGGAAAGATTAAACCATCTTCTTATTCCAGTAACTCGCACAATTTATCCCACTGTTGTTCATTTGGGATATACATCTTAAGTAACATCCTGTAGACCTCATCCACTTCAATATATTTGGAAAAAATTGGCATAAAAAGAAAGATGTGCTTAATTTCATATTGGATGTCTAAATAATATGCGAGGGCCTCTAAAAATTATTTTCTTGTTATCTTGCCTTTCACTCCTACAAACTTAGTACCATATTTAGCTATGGTCATCAATTTCTGGTCGTAATCTAGCCATGTGTTGAGCTTGTCATTTATCGCTAGTAAACTAGGAAGTCCCTTTTTGTAGAGGAATTCTAACTTGTTGAAGAACCTCTGTACACCTATGCCCAGAAATTAACATTTTTCTTCCATCTGCCTGATTAAGTTTCTTTAGGTTAGCACCTTTTTTAACTCCAATATTGTCTCAATCCTATTCTCAATCTATAGTTCTTCTAGTTCCTGCTTGTTTTTGGAATTGAGGAACGTAATGAGCTATGTAGTTCACTTGGTTTATCACCCAGCTTCTCTTTGATCTGTTTAATAGCTTCACTGGATTTCTCAATTAATTCTTTCTACTCAAATATGATCATTATAGATGGCCAAATTTATATCATGGCTTCATTTATCCTTTTCCAGATGTTCTCCTTAACCTGGCTAGGGTATTACCCATGGAAGTTTCCTTCTCTATATGTTGCACTCTTTGGGTAAGTCTATGGTATTTTTGCATCTCTATTAGGAGAGAGTTTTCATATCTCATGTACTGTTCCTATAGGACCTTTACATCCTCTCACAACTTTTTTATTTCTTCTCCTTGTATTGACATATTTTCCATTGATTAGGCCAATTTGATAGAATCATTTTTTGCTGAAGTAGAGGGTATTGTAGAGGTGGATGGTCCTGCTATTGTAGCTGATGTAGAAATGCCTGTTTGAAGTATTGATGCAATAGGAACTGCAACAAGAGGTACCAAAGCGAGCTGAGAATTATTCTCTTTCACCTTGATGAGTTTGTCCATTTATGCTTCCATTTCCTTTATATGAGCATTCTAATCCATGATGAGCATGAGCATTTATTTTTATTTTTATTTTTTAACTTCTCCCATCTCCGTAGCTTAAGGATCTTCAGTACATGGTAGTTTTAATTGTTTTCTAAGAGAATCAATGTGAGCATTCTTCTTTTTGATGATTTCTTCCACTTCTTTGATGTTTCTTGGATCATACCCTACTTTGATAACTAGATATTCTAAGGATTTTATTCTATTATCCTTAGACAAAGAAGATATCTTCTCAATATTTAGCAGTGACTGAATGCTACTTAACGTTGCCTGCAATTTGGAAGCAGTTATTGCAGTGTGTGTGAATGTGGAATAAACCATCTCTCTGGTTTGAATATGCATGTCCATCTAGTCCAAAGGATGGACATCCTTTGCCTCAAACTCAAACGTGGTTTGCTTGCAATCTATTGCTGATTGTGGATGGGATACCTATGATTGCAATAATGCCATCTGCATTCTCCCCTTTTTTGTGTCAAATGCTGACATGAGCCTATGCTGAGTGGTGAAGTTTTATTTCAAAAATGTGTCTAGGTGTTGTTCTTAAGGGCTTCATTTCTTTGTTTAATCTCTTTATATTTTTCAAAACTCTTTAATTATTTTTGCTTCTAGACAATTTTTTGTGCTGGAGTGTTTTGTGGATTGCCCTGTGAAAATGATGAAGTTGGGGACCCTGTAGATATATCCTTGGAATGTGTTTGAAACAGTGGACCTTTTAGAACTATTGTAGATGGTCCTTGTTCTTCTTCTTGTTTTGTAAACCATGTTATAGGATTATTCCTTGCCTTCTTTATGTAAATCTTGAACTCCTTGGCTAAGACTTTTGTAACTGAACGTGAATCCTCTTCTCTCAGTCTTTTCTCTGTCTTTTCCTCAGGAACAAGATTATGTGAAGTGGTCCTCTACAAAAGATGCTTCTTTGAAAAAGCTTCTCCTGTGCCTCCTGTAAAGTTTTTTATTGCCACTAATCCTGGTTCGTATGTTTTTCAATTTCTGGTCTCTGAGTATTCACATATGGTGTAGTCTTCTACTCTATCCTAAGCTTTGAAATTATTTGAAATGGGTCATATGACTGGGTAAAGCTTAGGGGAAATTTCATCTATTTTATAATTTCATATGCTTCCTGCCCTGTTGACCTACTATTACAAATAAAAGGCCCCACCTGTGTTTTTATCCTAAATTGTGATTTTTTCTTGGCTGCAACAAAATGGATTTCATCATAATCAATCATTTTCTTGATGTATTCCAAGGAAAAAATCCTCATGGGAAGGTATCTGGGTAGCTTATAGGGTGGAAATTCACACCCATAAACTCTGGTTTTAGTGTAATTCTATCACACGTACCAGTCACCTGTCTTTGCTTGCTTACTGAGGTGTAAGATCTTCTGGATTTCTTGACTAACCCTGGGTTCTATCTGACTGGTCAATAAACAAGTCACTAGATGCATAAAATGATCTATGAATTCCTTGAAAGCATACTCCTCTGAATTTCTTCTTAAAATAGAGGTCTAAAATATAATAGATTGTGGCTCCCACTGCTCATTTAGTTTCTACACTGCAAATGGGAATTTGTCTGCTTGAAAAAATAAAAATAGGTACATTAAAACATAAGCATATCTAAGCATTCCTTCAGTTTGGAGTTTAAGGAATTGTTCATGGATCCTATCAGCAAGAAATTGGCTGAAATCAAACACAAATGAGGGATTATCTTCAATGGAAAATATTGAGAGAAAACCTAAGATGGGTTCATCTATCCATTCATTAGAATAGTAACTTAATAAATAGGAGAGCATTGAAATTATTCGTTTGGCTCTTTCTAGAAACATTGAAGAGGGATAGGGAGGATTTTTCATGGGCAACTATGTATCTTCAGGTAGGAAAATCTCAAAAATTCTAGCCCTTTGCGAAAAATATAGCTTTTGGTATAACTCATTTAGGGCTTCTATTAAAAAAGGGGTGGAGGCACTATTTTGAGGAATGTGCATCATCTGTTGGATGGAATGAGGGGCAATTGCAAACAAAATTTCACCTATGGTGGCTATAATGGCTCTCTGATTTGGTATGTAGTCAGCTCTACATTTGAAGATGAATTTAGGAAAATAGTGTATTTGGGAAAACATGTAGAGGGGCATATTTGATTCCCAGAGGCCGATTTCATCACTTTGGTTAAGATGAAGATCTTTGAGCCAATTGTGAAACTTGAAAAAATCAAATTTGCACTTTGGTTCTGAGGTCTTATATTCTCGGTCGACAAGGGGAAGTTGATCTAGGTAAATGGGTGAAGGGATCATGTGGTTTTCAACAGTCATGGCAGTCTGACTTTTGGGAGCCATAACAAGAAATGTGAGGAACAAATAGATGGGAGAATTCAGGGAATTGACTATAAAAAACCTAAAAACCAAAGGTTAACTATTATGATGATGATAATTTTTCCAATGGTAATCTTATGCTTGTATCCAGTCAGAAAAATGGGTAAATTGTGAAGTTTAACACTTGCAGAGTTCAGAGACAAACAAGGAAAACAATGTGGGAAACTATGGTGTTTTTATGGTTGAGAATGTGTATGTTGCAGGCATGGGTACATTAGAGAGATTAATGGTAATTTAAGCGGGGAATAAATTCTTAACAGTTAGGGGATAGGGGGAAAGGTGTCATGGAGGGAGTGGTAGAATAGGTGCGAGGAACATTAGCGGGAAGGAATGTTGATGAGGCGGTTTTTCGCGAGAGGGTGTGAGTAATATGTGGTATGGTGAGGGGGGGGGGGCTACAAAAGAATGAGGTAGTGACACATAGGCATGGGGCTGAATGGAGAAATCACCTTTTTGGACCCCTCCTCTACCGATATAGATAGACGAGGCAAGGGGGACCGAAAGGACCTAAGAGCCATTGATTTGGTTACTGATGACAATCCATGGTTGGATGGAGCATGAGGTTTAACCAAATATGAAAAAACAACTTTTTTCATTTGCGACTTTACAATATAAACTCCAGACATTGGATAAACTTATTTTCAATCTAAGCATAGGAAGACCGGAAATATTAATTTTGTTTAATGTCCACCTCTTTGATATCCATTTTCCTCTAGACTAGGGTAAGTTTAACTAACCAAGGGTGAATTTAGAGGGGCCAACCCTTGTTTTATCTTCTTTCTTTTAAAAAGGGAAACTTATCTAATATAACTGCAACCCAACCCTCGTAATTGATGGATCGAGATTACACTGTTGGATCAATTTATTCACCTAATATACCTAACTATTTTTAGCCAATATTACACAATTTGGCTAATTTAAATTCTCTAACTTAATTAGCAGAAATTGAAACTTGCTTGATCATAATTACACTGTATGACCCAAACAATGACTCAAGGTTCTAGCATTTTAAACAAGTTGCACACAAAAATCAATTTATTCTAGACAATCAAAGCATTTATGTAGTAGTGGCAATTGAATTTGCATCACTTTTAGTTCTATTTTTTTATGGGGTTATTTTCGTCCTTTTTTTATTTTTTCTATTCCATTTTTTATATATACCCTCTTTTAATTTTTTACCTTTATTTATATATTGTTTTTTTCTAAAAGCATTTTCAATATACAATATTATTTACAAATGGATATACTGAAAGAAAACATTCAATCATCGTTTGATCCTATGAATCATAGGACCCTAACACAAACTAAGGCCAATAAATCATCCACTTATTCAAATTCACCGCACCAAAATTGGTTGCTTGTTGCTACGACTGGACTCAGTTCGAGATCTCGGGGAGGCTAAGGAGAAAATTTGGGATGAATTCATCATGGGATAGGGTCACATTGAATGTGGGAGGAAAGAATTATTTCATTCACTTTTTCAAATCGGAGTTTAACGTTAATTGTGAACACTGAAGGGAATAATGTTAACTCACTATAGATAGAGCAATTGAGTTGATGAAACCACTGAGCCTTTGACATTGGCCCAAAATGATGTCATTTTTTAGAACAGATTGAGATTATATGTAAAATTATTACACATATTATGGCAACTGACCCAACACTAGTTGTCGAAGGTAGTTGTGGGTTCCCTTTGTGCATTAAGCTTGTTTGTTTTCACTCACCATATTTTTTTAGATTTATTTGGAGTATGTATTAAAACATATTGAGTTTGGTCAACCCAATATGTGAGTGGGATTTTTTTATAAGTGACCACTCTAACGATTTCTTCATGAAGAGGAAAAACTTCAAAATGAAACATCTATATATGAACAACCACAGAGGGACAAGTAGACTTGTTTATGCTTGGATGAAAATAGATAGTTTCATGGTTATTGATTTTGTTGTGAGATGTGTGCAGTTTTCCATTTTGTTTGTAAAATGTGTAGAGCCATTTAATTAACAAACTAATATAATTAAATTAGTGGTTCTCGATGTTCTTTAGTGTCAAGAGAGAATATCTCTAATTTGATTGTGTGATTACATTATATGTTGAATGGTCTTGTTGTGCTTAAAGCTTCAATATAATCAATTATAGGTTATTTTATGAAATCCTTGTGTGTTAGAAAGGCCAGTTGTATAATCGACTACTAGATACACTCAATACCCAAACAACTCACCTGTATAACTATCAAAATTTTATTTCACTACATTTTAATAGACAGGAGTTAGTCTATAGGGTGGTTTAGTATCGATATTATCCTTCACGAGGTCAAGAAGTGCCAATGATGGTCAGAGGTAGTTATGTTTTAAATGGATGTCAAGTGATAGCCCAAAATTATATGGTGAAGAAAGAGTAGTGTCTACGAGATTCCAAAGTAGATGTGAGTGTTGGTAAAGACCAATAAGATAGATGTGACTTTTAATTTGTGACTCTTGTATTAATATTTGTAATATTAAATTTGTAATGTAAGCATTAAGCGAGGGAATTAGAAATAATTCTTATAATAACATGTTGGGCGATTTGGTTTTTTGGTTGTTGGAGTATGTTGAGATATTTTCTCAACAATATTCTCCTATCTTAGAAATTGTTAGATCTCCTATGCAGTATATATCTATGATACCTTTTGGTTTCAAAGGGTAAAAAATAGATTTTTTTATGCATAATATGTGTATCATGACTGCTCTTCCAATTTATTTCTTACTTATACTTATTTGGATTAGATTTTGGAATATTTCTAAAATACTTTAAAATTTGAAACAAATTACCTTGTTATTGTTCTGTTTAAGGGACATATAAAGGAATCAAACTAAGATTTTTAAAAATTTAGTAACTACACATGTAGATTGTAAAGTTGCTTTGCTATACAACATTAAAAGCAAGAGATAATTAAGAAAATAACTGTATAGTTTTGTCACATTATCTCCATCTCCAACAAGTTTGGACACTCCGCATAGGCTAATATAAGGGTTGCCAATTTGGACATTTCACATAGGCTCATCACTGAGAAGGATCATTTTTATGTGGGTCATTTACTATAAGTGAGTGATTTGCGCAAAGCTTAACTTTTTAACGATAGATTAGGGATATCTTTCCATTTTATACTTGACGTGGAGAGCTACACTAGTTTATAAGATGTGTTTGTTGCTAAGAAATAGAGTAAGAAAAATAGTTGTGTATGCAATCAAAGTTGTTTTGAAACTCTACTCAAAGTGGAAATTATTGCCAAATTCATGTCGCAGATTTCAGATTAAACGAAATGAGTTATACATATCCCATATCCTATACCATAGCTTGGAGAGGGCACCCACTCATAATTAATGAGAAACGAGGATATAAATAATATTAATAAAATCCTAACACTAGTTATTTTCTTATATGTTTAGTATTGAGAGAGTGAGATGCTTAGATATGGTGCATAAGATATAAGTTCACATTTTCACCATCCAACCTAAGATTCAAGGTGTTTTTAGATTATGTGAGGGTGGTGGTTGGGATGAAAAGGGATGTGTTATTATTTTTATTACAACAACATAGAGGGTGGTTTTAATACTATTCGAAACAACTTTTGGGTAAATTGTATTAACGTTTCACTAAAAAAAAACTTGTGTATTGTCTTAAATATTGTTTTTAAGTAAGTGTCTTAGATAAAAAATAGTCTCTATAAAGACAATATATAACACAAGAATTATTGTTTCATATGAGATAATTTCATTTTTGTCTCTCCAAGGAAATAGTTTGGATTATAGACATTTTGTCTTTATAAAGATAATGTGTATTTAATCATAGCTATTGTCTCTCTAGAGACAATAAGAAATTATATTTAACGACAATAAAATATCACTCTTGTCTCTTTAGAGACAATATAAAACCATGCATCCAAGAAAATATCTCACCGTTGAAATAAATCAATATAAAAAATATTTAATTAAAAATAAATTTAAATATCATTGATTAGGGCGTAGTGGAATCAAATCACCAACCTTTTGCTTATAAGGTAGGTACCCTTCCATTGAGCTAGCACCCTTTAAAGAATTATATGAAGAGTTATGGAAGTCCTTCAAATTGCATATAAATGCATTGATTTTAAAAATATTCTCGACACATAATGGAATAATATTTGTAAAATCCATAGTCATGCATCTATTTTTAACTTCATAAAAAATAACTTAATGGAGTTAGCTCAATGCCACACCCTTGTAGCATGACAAGCATAGCTTGTTGACTCTGTTTAATGTATTTCTATAATAAATATAACAATAATGAGGGTTAATTTAACATAGTGTGTTCTCTTTAGCGACGTCGATGAAATATATTTTCAGTATGCATGGGGATTGGTAAATGCACTAACAATCAAGCTGAATCCCTACATTTATGGCAAGGGTTAAATTGGACATCTCAAGAAGAATACATAAGTTAAGGTTTATAGAGACTCGATGATTTTCATCCAACAGGTATATAATCTGAAGGAGAAATTAAAGCAAGTCCAATCTTCCACACTACAAAGAATAAGCGTGTAGATATCTAGTTTTGAATCCATTGAATTCCTACATATCAAGTGGCATCTCAATACTAAAGCATATGAGCAAGAAAATAAGAGTGTTTCCCTTGAACAAGGGATTTTGGTTCAAAATGAAATAGGTGGAGAATATAAACTATATCATGAAGACCCACGGCATAATTTGGAGCATAGGTGGTCAGCACATATTTAGTAGCAATATTGGATGGAATAATATGGATTTTGGTCCAACAACCCTTTTTCCAACCACAAACAAGTATCATGAGCCTATATTCAAACTTCTCAACACTTTGGCAACCTTGTTACATCATAGGAATTCAATGATGCATGTCCACCTCGCTTGTGCAAGCGATCGCATGCAAAATTAAAGAAAGATGGTTGCTCAATCCTATATTCATTAATTGTGAAATCTCACACAAGAATAATTCTTATGGTTTTGAGGGATGTCAAGAACGCTTGAGGTACCAATTGGTAATGGCATCAGGAAGATTTAGAAGAGAACTTAACTTAGAGATGGAATTTTTGAACTTGAGTTAGTACCAGGAATTTAATTACATTGAAGAGGGAGAGAAAACTTATGCACTAGAGGAGCACAAAGAGCGAGGGTATAAGAATTGATCGCCCGACATTATGCTGATCACAATTTCGAACAAGTTCAACATAAATTCACAAGGAAGGAGATTTTGGCAGTCAACTTCAACATTGAATATTTTCTCAGCTCAAAGAAATAAGAATTTTCTTGTCAAATGGATTATCATGTGCTGACAATAGAAAAAATTCTACATTGGTTGTCTAAGTAGGGGAAATGTGATCATTTAAGGAATAACTCATTATGCAATGCTAGAAAAGTAAATTGGTCTTTCATAGACCAAAATTGATAGGTTTCAGGTCAAGAATGATACTAAAAGGTTCATATAGCCGAATTGGAGTCGTAATTATAACACCCTCCTCCCACATCTAACCAAGCAACCGACAAGTTGGGGTAAACATGCAACAGGAGGCCACTATGACATGATTTGACCTCCTAAGTCATGCTAAGGAAGTGGAACCAACAAAAACACACCATACGGACATTCAACATTAGCTTTAGAACCCTCAGGAACCAATCCAAAACTTTAGATAGCTTGCCCTTGGGTCCCATTGAGTTTTTGGATAACTTAAGCCTCAGTCGCTCTCATACTATAGGCATGACATCATCCAGAAACCCAAAGTTTCTCCCATAGGATTGTCTGCCTGTGTCTAGACACCCAATTTTCTAGTGTTATGCCAACGTCCCTGGGATTTGAGCCACTTTTTCAGGCCTAGATCCCAGGTCACTGCCTAGAACTTCATGATACCTTCACAACAATAACATAACATGGAATGACAGTACCAAAGCAAATACTTGTTTAGGACCTATTGTGGTAAAAACAAAACCCCCCCATTATTGATGTGTTCACTTCAAATAATGGGGACCCTTTCTATAAAATTTTTGGCTAAACACCTTTTAGGATTTTTATTTAGTTGATTATCCTACGCTTTTGTTAATTTTTCATTTTATTTGGATTCTTTTTTTGATTGTTTTCTTATAATCAATTTTTTATAAGCTTTCCATTGACATTTGTTTCGCCTCATTTGATCAACTGGTTTGAAAATGGTACTCCTTTGAAGTCTCATCATTTATCTACCCTGGGTTAAAAATGCATAAAATGTAGAATATTGCATTTTGTAAATAAATTAGCTCAATAACGTATTTATTTCAAATATTAACCCCTAGTTAGTTATTACTAACATTCTTCATTTTTCAGCCAAATCATGAATTATCAGGATTTTAGAAATTTACTCTGATTTCCAAATAAACTACTAATCTCAAAAAATCAAAATTTCAAAATGGTTGTAGTTTAGATAATTTCATAATTTAACTAAACATCATAAAAATAAAACCAAAATAAAAATTAATGTTTAATATTAAATTTTAAATTA
>APFE031445910.1:45439-78011 GCA_000404065.3 Pinus taeda
CCCCCTCTAACCCCCCGGTTCACTACGTAGGTTAGTCGTGGAAAGAATATAACACAACCCAACACTGTAATAGGAATTTAGAGTTGTACGAGAGAGGAGAGAAAATCTCAGATCTAGGGATTATTGAGGATTTTTCTTTTGTATATTGAATTATGCATGATGGACAAAGTTTGCACTATTCTGGATTTAGCTCCGAAAGCAGAAGTTCAAGCAATGTAAAGAATTGTTGAAGACCAGGGTCAGAGAAATGGATGCAATAAATTGGTATTTCTAATATTACTGTTTCAAATATCGGTTTCATTTTTATGGTAATAGGAATGTCTCATTTTATTCATGTTTGTGCACTATTGTCAATATGGGTAATTTGTCTCAATGTTGTTACTATGTATCTCTGCTCTTATGAATTAATTTCTTATTTCTAAGTAACTATTTACTCATAAATTCGCCTTATTAAAATTGATTTATTGAATGGTAATGTGTTGTGAACTATTTTTACATATTACTGTTTAATTATTGGATTTACTGATTTGATAATCAATATAATTTTTGTGAACTACTTCCTTAGTGTTGTTGGTTTATTATTTCAGTTAATAAGTCTCAATAGGATGTGTTTTGGTATCTATACTGTCAGTTAATTGAACTACTTCATAAACCTGATATTCATTATAAACAAGACATATTTAAATCCCAATACTTTAAATATCTTGCTCTTGGTTGAGTTAGACCTATATCTACCCAATTAAAATAGGATTAAGATTAGTTTATTTTGCTTGCATTATAAAATAAGTTTGCATTTAGAGTAATTTCTACATTCTTTTAAGTCCTCTTCTCAAAGAGGAAAAATTTTAGTTGTGGCTTGGCTGAACCCAAATCAGCGTAAGGGTCATTATTTTGCCTGATTAGCAAGAAGAAGTGATATGATATCTCTATCTATTCGTAGTTAAAGATATATAATAAACCAATAGTGATAGGGAGAAGGTAACTGGACATAGGTAAACCAGTCGAAGCCACTACACCAAATGGAAAAGGAATTCCTTTAAGGTCCGGACCAGGGGGTTATCCCCCATTGTTTTGCAGTGATTTTTGAGGCATCAATATTTATGGCACTAGAAGGAGGGCCTGAAACTGGTTGTCTTTTGGAGTCTTTTAAATTTTAACATTATATCTAATCACGATGGCTCCTCTTAAACTTCCAATTTGGAGTTGTATCCATGAACGTGCATCTTCCAATACTCCACTTGAAGTGGTAAGACTCTTGTCTCAAGTAAAATTCAATGTTAGAGAAATTCTTCCGCTTTTAATCATGTCCTTCAATTTATTCAAAATGTTTCAAATTATGATTTTCAAAGAATTGATGAAGGCATTTTATGCAGAATTTTTACTTTCACATTTGCAGCAGAAGCCAGAAACTGGTGTAGAACTCTTCCGGTTGCCTCAATTCACAGCTAAGATCAATTTATTACAATTTTCATTTGTAAATTTGACCGCTACGATTATGATCGGATATGTGATGAAATTGAATATCTACGAAATGAAAATGAGTCTGTTAGAGATTTTAATATTCGACTTCATTTGAATTGTTTAAAATTTAATGTCAAAGATAAACCTATGAAAGAAGAATCACTAGATTGGTTTGAATATATTTGTTCTCTTCCACCCATTCCCAACCCATATGAAATTAGTTCAAGCTTTGTTCCATCCCCTCCCAACATAAATGAGAATTCCAATTTGGATGTGCAAATAAATTGTGATGAAGAGGTCTCACAAAGCTTGGAAAATATTTCTGATCAAATACAAGAAGACAATAGCAGCGATTTTGGAAAAAGAGTCGCCTTGAAATCTGAAAGCTACTTTGAGGTAAATTCAAAAAATCAGATTGGAAATCAGCAAGTGCAAGTAGCAGTCAAAGTAAATAATAGCATGCAAACTGCTGTACAAATTTCTGAATTTTTCCATAATGAATAAATGTCGAAGTCAGGGCAGCAAAACAACCTTCTTCAAGAAAGCATGAGCACACAAAGGAATGATTTAGAATATAAAATTCACAATGAGCATAATGTGCAAGAATTCTCAAATAGAGACATCTTTAAATGCATTATTTCAGATTCACATTTTTCCCTTTATCCTGATATTTTTAATAATGGTAATTTTTCCACTCTTGGTATTAATGATATTTCAGAAATTAAAGAGGATGGTTTAAATGACATACCAATTAATTTTTATCAAGATAGAGAAACAATTATTGATCATTTTTTTGCTATTAATGAACATAAAATTCTTGTTCCTCCTTGTTTAGATATATTGGGTGAGATTGAAAGGAATTATAGGAAATCTTGTGAAGTCATTTATGATAATTACTTTGACATTGAAGATGTTGATTTCTATTTTTTTCAAGAGAATCCTCATGATAAAATTCAAATAACATCTGAGAATGAGAAACATTTCAATTTAAAAATTATTCCAATTAATCCTCATTCTAAATCAGCAAATTATCTTCATGATTTCACTATTTGAGAAAATATTATAATTTATGGTTCATATCATGATCAAGCTTTCATTCATGTTCATAATCATAATTCTCTTTCTAATTCACAAGTTGGAATTTGAAATTACTCAAATTCCATAATTCTGGCCAATCCTTGTGAAAAAAAAATTATTTCAAAAAGATCCTAATTGTGTCGTAACATTAGTTGTACAAATAGTGATTTCATTTTATTTTTGTTTCCTCATTTATTTTGTTTAAAATCAGATTTTATTTCTAATTTTATTTTTCAGATTTTTGACACTTTACGCTGGCATATTGAACAATTTACTATCAAACATTCAATTGATGCATTGCCCTGTTGGAAAATTGAAATTTCATATTATAATCAAGAGCATCAAAATCTATTTCAATTTCAATTTCAATCAATGCTAATATTTTATCAAAAGCTTCTATCTTCTCAAAGACAATATCAGCAAGAGAATGTATTTTTAGACATCTACCAGCAATCTAATTTAATTAATAATTTTCCATTTCATTTGAAAGATTTTCATGCATTTTTCATTAATTCATTTGAAAAATATTTGGAAACTTTTCCTTCATGGAAGATTATCAATAGCCTAGCATTTACACATAACACTAACACTTTCTTCCAGGCCTTTGAATCTAAAAACTCATATTCATAATCTGGCCTTTCATCCCCTCTTTTGAACTTTTCCCAATTATTAATAGAAATCCATCCAGATTTCTATGATCCAATTTGTATTCAATTGGAAATGAAATTTCAAGAGAAAGAGATTTTAATTAAGTTGCTAACAATAACTGTACATTCTAATTTCATATTTAACTTTCTTAGTTCAATAAGATTTCTATTTTTATTACTAACATTTGAACTGTACATACATGCAGGAATTAAAATGAAAAAATGGTTACACTAGAAATATGATTATACCTAGTCATTTTCATGTATATGGTTAGAATAGGAGTAGAATTAATGTAGTTAATTTATTTTCAATAGTCCCGTAGATATAAATAAAACAAGGCAATCAGCCCTTCTCATATCATATACATTTTCAGTGAAACATTTTCTTCCTATCAGAAAGTTTTAATTCTTGTTTTTCTTTCTAAAATTTCTTGCAGCAATACCTCTACCCATGAATACATCTCTACCTATTTCAAATAATTTATTGACATAATTTTATTGAGTAAGCACCTCGCACACATTTAAATCTGTGTTGATATTTATCCACAATTAGTGGCTTTATCTCATTCTGATCTTTAGTTTATTATTTGATGCTACAATACGCATCATATTTATTTACTAAAGGCATTATTGAACAATCACTACAACAATACAAATTTTCCTCAAGTTAATTTGAAATGAGCAGAGGTAATAAATTGTTGTTTCAATTCAAAAGGGAAGACTATTTTCATATTTATTTCTGCTAAATTTTGTATTTCCTGAAAATGAATAAATTATTTTTATTTAGGCTGATTACTCACTCTGATTTAGAATAAATGATGAGATGATTTTGAACAAAGTTAAAATTTTGATAAATCAAAGGAAGAATTTGAAGATTCATGAGGTAAAATCTGCAGACAATTTCCTTCTAGGTACGCATTTACAAGTTCGTTCTCATATATTATTAGTTTCTATTTTCCTTAGTTGATTTTTTTATTTTTGTTCTGTTTTATTTGCAGGCTTTCATTTGTTTTCAAAACTTGAAGTAAGCAGCAAACCCATTTCAAATTTGCAATAGGTTCAGGGAAATTTTATTTGTGATGCATTAGAATTTGAACATTTTTTAATTTTTCTTTCATTCATCATTTCAATTTGGTTTTCATATTGCTGATACTACGGTGAATACATATTCACAATACTACCATCCCGCTCATCTTCGTCAATCATTTCATTCCGATATCACATCATCCACTTCACAACCATTTGTAGCGAAATATTTCATCGGAAGTAGCTTTTAGCATTTTTGATAACAAATTGTTCATAAAAAATCCCTGATGTATTACCTCGCTCATATGTCATATCGCATTTCGTATATCGGATATTTGTAGTTGAATATACTTCCATTATCATGAATCAGCGATATCTGATAAACGACTTTACCGATATTGCGATGAACACATAATTCCAGACCCAATATGAAATTCCAAACAAGTTTATAACATATCGCATCCACTTAATCGCAATAAAAGTAGGGACATAATTCTAAAGGGCTGATGTCTCAGATTCGATATGTTATTAAACTCCCATCATAGAGTTATCGGCGTATCAAGAAGTTTTACATCATGTGCTTAAAATTGCCGATCGCCGATTAGCCATGTCATTCATCGCATATCGGCATCGCAAGAATCATATTGTGTTTGATTCAATACTTAAAGTTTGTCAATCGTCGATTAGCTATGTCATCCATTGCATCGCTGATATTGACAATTCCAACATGATTATGCTCTAATATTCTGAATCGCTGATATCGCAATCGCTTCATCGCATTTTTATTTATTCTCACATCACAATTCTGAATCTGTGATGCGCGTTGTGCGATGTGAGAAGCACAATGTAAATAATCCCCGATCACCAATATAATATTTCTTTAATGATGCGATCACTCCATCTCATAGCACATCCTCTCATCGCATGTTTTCATATTGGTAATTTGCCATTGCAACCTCCGATGCGATAACCTACAATGCATGCCTCTAAGCCATTAACATTTAATCAATATATGAAATAGTAACAAAGGTGAAGTCTTGCAAATTAAACTTGAAGCATGGTGAAGAAACATGTTATGCGAATCATCTGATATGACAATATGTTATTTTAAAAGCAAGCTTGGATAACCACTATGACAATAAAGTAGTTAATGACCAATTTGCAGCATATTTAAATCATTTTGATTTCTCATATATTTCAGTTTTAAATATATAATTCCATTTAAGACCTCTTTATCTTCATATTTAAATTTTATCATCTTGCATTTGGTCTTGATTCTGGACAATTTATAAAATCATGGAGTTTATATGAAACTTATAATATTTTGAGAAACAATCGTTACTACAAATCCTCATTCTCATTTCTGATGCATTTCTTTTAATTTCAATTCCCTTGAGTACTAAGCATTCCATTTTTACATTTTATTATTTACTTTAGTTTAAATAAAATAAATAATGATTTTGGGTTACAGGATTTTGGTTAGTTTGACTTCTTCACATTTTTAATGTTAATTAAAATAAGGAGTCAACTAGTTTGCAGAAATTGATATCTTTCATGTAAGATCAAAAGGAATTATCCAATGGTAAGATTCATTTACCCACTTTCATTAATTTCCATTTCGTTAATTTACTTTCATTTTTGTTTTTAAATTATGTTGATATAAAAATATGTTTTGTAGCTCTTCATAAAAGCTTCCAATCCTCCGCCAGATCATATTTTCGAAGTCCATACTCTTCTCCTGGCTTTATTTCAAGAAGCATCGATAATCCTTATTGAAACAGCTACACCAGGAAGTTTTAGAACCTTTAACTTGTTTATTTAAGCATTCCTTTCATTAGAAAATGATTAAGATGATGCTTTGAAACAAGAAGATTGACATTAGACAGAAATTTTTCTTTGTGGCTGAATTTTATTGTTACTACTATCCAAAAAGCCTAAAACACTTATAATCTTGCAAGGTATGTTTTTTCTAAATCTCAACATAAGAAGGAATGATTACACAATTATTTTCTTTTTTCTTCATATTGTTGAGACATTAGTATAAACACTCTTGTTTGAGTTTATTTTTCGAAACTTGGATTTTCCTTTCCACTTTTAAAATTTCTTCATTTTTATTTTGTTTGTTGATTTCTTTCTCATTTTAGTATAAGAATTCTTTTCCTTTGGTTTTCAGTTTTAATTTTAGTGACTTTGCCATGATTTATATGGAAGGCCTACTTGTCACCTAACAATGGTTAGCATACATGGAGAAAAATTGTTAATAGTCACTTATTAGCTTTTTCTTAAATCTCTTAGTAAAGTTTGATTTTCTTATTATAAAGGAAGACATACTTAAGGAAGAGATTACCAATTTAGAGAAGTTGACAAAGTATTATAAAATCTCAAAAAAAAAAAAAAAAAAAAATCATTTTTCATCAAAATTGTAATCATTTTGAGATTTCAATATTTTATTAAGATTTTTTAAAGTTCTATTATCAGTCAAGAAAAGTTATTTTTAACCAAGTAAAGACACTTTACAGCAAAACACCTTTAACTCTAAAATTGTCATTCTTAACTCTTAAGGAGTCAATGATTCTCCCTGTCCCAAAGAGTCTTATTTTTCTAGAGTATAATCCAGAAATATATTTAAACTTAAAATATAAGAGGTCTCATCATGAGCCTGCTTACTATGATCACAGGGGAAAAATAGGCTGACATTAACAACACTACTAAACAAATCAGGGTAATGGCTTATGATTACAAACAATTATAAGACAAGGGGTCTCATCACGAGCCAGCTTGTTTAGTCGAATTATAACTATTGAAAGGCATTGTCAACTTTCTGGCTACCAAACCAGGACAATGGCTTTTAAGAACTAAAAATATAAAATAAATATAAAATAAACATATATAAACAGATTTATCTCTAGGTCAATAATTCTTAAAGAGATGGGATTCTGAATCATTAATGATTAAAAGGTAACCCTGTCTAGACTATAGATGTTTGCTGGCAGCAGTGGCTCTACCTGTGACAAATGAGTATATTTTAAAAGCTAAGTTGTAAAGTGACCCCTGTTTTATATCTACAACTAATTAACGGTTGATATAGAGTTTTGAAATATTTTAATTTATGAGGAATTTTAAGAAAATTTATAGTTAGATGATTCTTGCTTTTATTCAGACTAATGAACCTAGTCAAGCATTTCAAGCATAATTCTCCCTTCTTTAATTACTTTTACTTTAATTTTAGGAAAATCTCATTCATATCAAACAAAGATAACTAGTTCTTCTGCCGTGTGTCACCATTGTTGTCATAAAAACACAACCCCCCATTATTGATGTGTTCACTTCAAATAATGAGGACCCTTTCTATAAAAAGTTTGGCTAAACATCTTTTAGGATTTTTATTTAGTTGATTATCCTACGGTTTTGTTAATTTTTCATATTTTTTGGATTTTTGTTTTGATTGCTTTGTTAGAATCGATTTTTTATAAGCTTCCCATTGACATTTGTTTCACCTCATTTGGTCAACTGGTTTGAAAATGATACTCCTTTGAAGTCTCGTCATTTATCTAGCTTGGGTTAAAAATGCATAAAATGTAGAATATTGCATTTTGTGAATAAAATAGTTCAATAACGCATTTATTTCAAATATTAATCCCTAGTTGGTTATTACTAACATTCTTCATTTTTCAGTCAAATAATGAATTATCAGGATTTTAGAAATTTACTCCGATTTCAAATAAACTAGCTTACTCAAAAAATCAAAAATTTCAAAAGTGGCATAGGTTTAGATAATTTTCATAATTTACTCAACAAACATCATAAAAATAAAACCAAAATAAATAATTGATGTTAATAGTAAATTTTAAATATTAATCATATACTATAATAATTTAGTTAAATTAAAAATTATAATATATATAATATAATATAATATATAATTAATATATAAATTTTTTAGATTA
This sequence comes from Pinus taeda, assembly GCA_000404065.3. Lineage (NCBI taxonomy): Eukaryota > Viridiplantae > Streptophyta > Pinopsida > Pinales > Pinaceae > Pinus > Pinus taeda. The sequence goes on from APFE031445910.1 coordinate 53,598, forward strand.
CATGGATTTGAATATGCGTTGGGAGTTTCATGTGAAACATTTCTTAACCCCCGATGGGCTCCAAGCCTCCCAATTGCGACCTCGTCATTAATAGCATTTAACATAGCTTTTCATAACTTTAACTTTGGTTTTGATTTTGGAGTTTCAAAACTCACTCATACATATGAGTTTTGAAGAATTGAACGGAAGGTTAGTTTATTTTTTTTATATCAGTTTTTAATATTTATTAATTTAAAAAATAATATTAATTAATTTAATTTTAATATTAGTTAGATTGAATATTAATGAGTTATACATGTTAATTATGCAATTAAGTTAGATTAAATAATAATATAAGCTATAAATATTAATTTAATTTTATATTAAAGAACTATATTAGAATTAATTATTAGTTAATTAGAATTCTAATTTAGGATTAAATTCTGATTTTTAGCCCAGCAATAGAAATTCCAGAATTGTGACAATTTTGACTCATCAACTTTGGAGGCTCATAGATTGAGTTATACTTGGCCAAATGAGGCTCAAGATAGCTCATTGGAAGGATAATATCAAGGAGAACATTTCTGAGAGGGTTTCACTAACAGATTCGGTCATTTATTGGGTCGAAAATTAGACAAAAGATCAAGCTCCGGATTTCTAAAACAAAATCAATTTTCTGAGTTATTTTCTGCATTTTCATTTGTCCAAGCCTCTTCTAATTGTAGATCCATCCATTAATAATATTCTTGGTCAATTAAACCATTTGAGACATCAATAGAGAGTTTATATTTTATTTTCAATTATTTATTTAAATAGAATTTGATTGGATTTGATTTAATTGCGAGAAATGATATTTTGATTTTATTGATTGCATCTTAATTTATTTTCATTTCTTTTTGCAGGAAAACAGTGGAAGAAATATGGAGAAAATGATCTCAATCAATGAGAATGCTCCAATGATTGAAGATTAGAATTTTTGAGCAAATAAAACTGGATTTGACAGATTTACCTTCAACAAACTTTCCTCTCAAGAATTCCTTTGTAAATAGTATAAATAATAGATTGCATAATGTAATAAGGGGGGTTTCTTTCCTTTGCAATTTTGGACTTCTAAAAGCACTTCTGTAATAGGAATTTAGAGTTGTACAAGAGAGGAGAGAAAATATCAGATCTGGGGATTATTGAGGAATTTTCCTTTGTATCTTGAATTATGCATGATAGACAAAGTTTGCACTATTGCGACTTTAGCTTTGAAAGTAGAAGTTCAAGCAATGTAAAAGACTGTTGGAGACCAAGGTTAGAGAAATGGATGCAATAAATTGGTATTTCTAATACTACTGTTTCAAATATCAGTTTCATTTTTATGGTAACAAGAATGTCTCATTTTATTCATATTTCTGCACTATTGTCAATATGGGTAATTTGTCTCAATGTTGTTATTATGTATCTCTGCTCTTATGAATTAATTTCTGATTTATGAGCAACTATTTACTTAGAAATTTTCCTTATTAAAAATGATTTATTGAATGGTAATGTGTTGTGAACTATTTCCACATATTATTGTTTAATTATTGGATTTACTGATTTGATAATCAATATCATTTTTGTGAACTACTTCCTGAGTGTTGTTGGTTTATTATTTCAGCTAAGAGGTCTCAATAGGATGTGTTTTGGTATCCATACTATCAGTTAATTGAACTACTTCATTAACTTGATATTCATTATAAACAAGACATATTTAAATCCCAATACTTTAAATATCTTGCTCTTGGTTGGGTTAAAAATATATCTACCCGATTAAGATAGGATTAAAATTAGTTTATTTTGCTTGAATTATAGAATAAGTTTTCATTTAGGGTAATTTATACATTCTTTTAAGTCCTCTTCTCAAAAATGCAAAATTTTAGTTGTGGCTTAGCTGAACCCAAATCAGCTTAAGGGTCATTCTCTTGCCTAGTCAGCAAGAAGAAGTGATCTGATATCCCTGTCTATTGGTAATTAAAGATATATAGTAAACCAATAGTGATAGGGAGAAGGTAACTGGACCTTGTTAAACCAATCAGAGCCACCACACCAAACAGAATAAGGAGCTACTTTAAGGTCTGGACCGGGTGGTTACCCCCCATTGTTGTTGCAGTGATTTTCAAGGCATCAACAGAACCTTGAATGGAGCACTACTCACCATGACAAACATTTCGTCAAACATATCACGAATATGTAAACTACATGTGTAAATAACATATCTAAACATAACGATCTCATACTTATCTAAGATTCACCATGAAGCATTGATGCCTCAACACATTAATTGACATTCCATCAATTAGACCATGGATACATTGTTCATTCATATACAAGTAAAAACATGATGAGAGCCATACATAGTTGTTGTCATAAAACACATACATAACCAACATAATAATTACAGAAATACCCATGAAATCATAGCCATATAAACCACATATAATCTAGTATAATACTTATAGAAATACAAGGAGAAATAACCTTTCATTAATGATGCAAAATCCAAACCCAGGATGGGACTTCCACGTTCCACCTGACCGTAGAATGGCTTAGCCAAATATCTCTTCACCCATTCACCCCCATGCCATATTCCAAGAATAAATGTCGGATATCATAAAACACATCAATCAAAACTCATCTAGAGCTTCCATAGGCCATCCACCTCAACCCATCAAATAGTGATTCCACCTCATGGTCAGACATCACCAAAACCATCATCAGATCACTCTTTATCCTAACCTTACAAATATCTAGAGCGTTTGTTCCAACTTGACTAGCAGGACTAGTAACTCAACCCACGGCTTCCGCCAGGCTCTAGAGAGCTTGTCCAACCAAGGCCTCAAGGACTAGTAACTCAACCCACAACATTTTTCGGGCTTCCAGAGTGTTTTTCCAACCAGGGCTTCCAAAACTAGTAACTCAACCCATCAAGGGCTTCTAGAGGATTTTTTCAACCAAGGCTTCCAGGACTAGTAACTCAACCCAAGTTGTTACAGGGCTTCCAGAGCATTTGTCCAACCAAGGCTATGAGACTACTAACTCAACTCAAGCTGTTACAGAGCTTCCTAAGTGTTTTTCCAATCAAGGCTTCCAAGAAATAATAACTCAACCCAAGCTAAGGAAACATGAGAATTAACCAAAAATAAACAATGAAAGTAAATCCAAAATCACCATGGATATCCTAGAAATGTCGAGGCTAGGCAAATCCACTGTTAATTCAGGAAATCCTCCATGTCGATGACAGATCATAACCAAGAAACCACATGAATGTGCCATGCATGCCAAAACTAGTGAGGAGAACATACATGAAACTCGGTATTTACAAGTAAATTTGATGTACTTGTTGATCTCAGTGTCCTCTTGCACTTTCCTACTCTTCCTTTGCCTTCTTGCTCCAGTAATCCAAGTATGCCACACCCTTAAAGAGTTCTCCAAGAAAAATATAAGTCGATATGAGTATGAGAGAGAGAGAATAAATGAGAGCTCTACTAAAACCTATAAAAATCTTGAGCCAAGAGCTTACACTAACTAAGAGCTTGCCAATTGATCCTCAAAAGCCTTTTTATTAATGAGGCCTCTATTTTCTTCATTTTCCATTATTTTCCTTTATTTTCCTCCTCACATATAACCTATGACCTTTCAACTACCTTTTCTCCTAATTTCCTTTATTTTCATAAATAAATGTGCCAAAATGTGTTTTTCCTTTCCAAAGCCTTAGCCATTTCCTTCGCTAATTTCCTTAGCCATAATAAATCGAATCAACACCGACTAGGATGTTTCCCCAACCATTCAACTTCGAATATGTGTCCCATCGACCATGGGCTTATATATTTTTTACATGGAATTTTCACCAGGGCTGTTACAGAACCCTCCCCCTTAGGGGAACACCATCCTTAGTGTTCAATGACACATATAACCAACAAGACTGTTGAAAACAAAACATACTTCCCATGGAACTTTGTAGCATAGCTCATTGCAGTATTTACAATGACCACTCCTGAAACATGATAAATGTACCATTTATTGAAATTTTATAACACAACTCATTACATTATTTACAATAACCACATACACACACACATTTTCTTCAACAAAAAAATAATCATACTATCTATGTAGCTTTATAAATCCAGTTTGATACAATGTTTACAATAATACACATATATGCACATTTTCTCAACTTGCAAATAAAAAGGATACGATTCATAAGGACACCTCCACCCTCGAAGTAATACTAAGATTCAACTCCTTTCATGGAAGTCTAGAATCCACTGCAAAATCAAATATGCATCCAATGTCCAGCACTATAATCCTGTGCCACATGTCCTCTCAGTGAATAGTTACCAGCTCATTGTTCTAGGGTTCACTCCCAATGTGCATTTGATTCCATATGGAAATGATAATGACCAAAAAAAATCCATCCTTGGTCTTTCCTTCTCTGCTACATAGTCCCTCAAGAAATCTACTCATCCCCTTTTGTGCAATCACAAAAACCTTCCAATTTCCGCTAGCACCCCAACCCCGGGCAGTCCATCCCTTGGCAAGGCTTCCTCGCATCCAAAGATACAAAAACCAAGGCATGTACCTATTTTAAACTCATCCTATTGGTCATAGCATGCTCATGGGAATCAATGGTCACTATTGGGTACCAGTGTCCCACAATGGCCCTCCTCGTGAAGTGCTTTACCAGGATACTGCTACATGTTCCAATTTATTTTGTTGCTTCTACTACTACTTGCAGCCAGTTTCAACCACCCAAGTGAGAATTTTCGTGCTTCTTGTACCAAGCACATAACTCCCACTAGATTCAAAATAAATTCAAATCATACCTTAATGGCAGCTCGCCAATAAGGTACACTCATAATCATGTTTACTTCCTATCACAAGTCAAACTAGCATCTTTTACCAAATCATCATATATAAATATGTCACATCATGTTGGCTTGAAACATAACCATCATAAATAAAAATCATAACTCACATGTAACCATCATAAACCAGAACCATAGATCACATGTAATCATCATATACCAGAATCATAAATAATATACATAACTAAATTGAAATAAAATACTGACACTTATCATTCAGTCAATCCTTAGCTTCCACCTTGTCTTTATTCTGTACGCACTTCAGATCAGTTTCTAGACTCGGCAAACAACAAGTTCCTTCTCCTCAACCATATGCACACGCACATAGTGTACATTCCACACATATAACCACACATGGCATACCAAACCATGCAATACATGGATCTACACCTAACATACAACACATACACCTACACCCAGTGTACAACATAACATGATACATACTTCTACGTCCGGTATACGACACAACACAACACATATATGTACACAATGTACATCACAAGACATAAATTTCTCACACAACGTGCAACCCCACAAAATGCATACACATACACCCTATATACAACACAACTCATACATCGATATCCAATGTACAACGCCACAAAATACATGTACCCATAGAGAGTACAACACAATGAATACACATGTCATGATACAATGACTACATAATGCACATACATAATACCCTATATACACAACACAACACATATAAAATGCACATAATGCCACGCGTATACCAGTACCATATGTACCACATTTACATAGTACTACCTGTACACTGTAACCACCTGCACAACATGTGCACATCATCACATGTATATGGCACCACCTGTACAATGCCAAATGTACACTATGTACACAATACCACATGTACATAGTACCACATACATGACATGTACACAACACCACCTATACACAGCACCACATGCATGACATGTACACAGCACCATCTGCATACAAAGCCACTTGTACAATGTGTACACAACACCACATGCACACATCACCACTTGTACAATCATGCACACAACACCATATGTACATAGCTCCACATGTAAAACATGCATGCAACACCACATGTACATAGAATTGCATATCCAACACATACATAGCATCATTTGTACACAATCACCACATATCCAACATGCGCAGAGCACCATATGCACACAACACTATGTGTACCACTTTGTACATAATCATTGCATAAAAACATATACACACACTATATACATACAACAATGCATGCACAAAACATCACAGATGCAAGATGTACAACAATAAAAACATATGCACAATAATAGTACCTCACATCTAAAAACACAATGTCTCTACCAAGAAACCTTGCTTCCAGTGTCTTATCCATGCTTTTCCCAACATGTTGCAAACCACACTACTTTCATTTCGCTCATGAATCCTTCAACGTTAGTTGTCATAACATAAACATATGCATAATACAAGCATTCAATATAAATTCATATCCACATGATATTGACCTCATATGTTTGTCATGACTACTCTTCCCAATTGATTCCTCATAAGACCAAGAACCCCTTCATGTCATTTTCCTGCATAAGCAATCATTCCTCCACAAGAATGATTCTCGATGACTTTATCAGACAGTTACACAGATACATATATACATACACATATATAAGCATTAACAATCATAATCCTATGAGGCAACGATATGCATACATACACATACATACATATAAACATCAACATAAAATAATAATGATCTAGTGAGTCAACAACATACATATATACATGTATATGCATATAGACATTAGCATAATCATGATCCCAACATAATTACATAAGGTCAAGGTTAAGAGAAATTCCTTATTTGTGCATAGCATGCACAAAATTTAGAACAATTGTTCCAAGCATAGCCAAGGCACCTGGCACCTAAGATCCATTTACTTAACCCTTTCGGGTTACCTTTCTCATGAATGTCCTGTCATCGTCCATTTACTAAATGTACCCAATCAATCGAACCAACTGTCATAGTCTTACCTTCTGTTGCACTTACTCATGCACAGAGCTTCATCCAAGCCTTACATTACCTGTTAGGTACCACACATACTCATGCACAGAGATTCATCTGAGTCTAACATTACCTGTTGGGTACCACACAACTCTCCCTAATCTTCATTAAATTTCCTCCTTCCCCAACTAATTCTTGAGACACTCAAAACAATCAAGGAAAGACCGAGAATAAAACAAGAAGAAAACCATGGGAAACCAACAACAATACGTCACCACAAAAAAAGTGGCATAGCTATGCAACAGACAATCAAAATCACCATTCAAACGCAATAATCGCAAAAGACAAAAATCACAAGACTAAGAAAAAACACCATGATGCAATCCCTATGGTTCACAAGGAAAGTTGAACCATAGCCTTCTTCAAATTTTCATGGTAGTTTACTTGCCATGCAATCCCTTGCATCATACTGCCATAAACACATAAATCTCAGTGCGTAAATAAACATAATGGCATACTAGTTACCTTACCTTGTTGTGCCAAACATGTTTCTTGCAACTAAAGACATCAACACCATCTCTCAAGGGACTCCAATTCCCTTGACAGACCCACCTACAACTAGAGACTGGCTAATATACCTATCAAGTACATATTCATGACTGTAACACATATCCACATGATGTCAGATAAAATCAAGGTTAAGAAGACTTCCTATATACGAGGTACTCAATCATTTGGAATTGCGATTTCCAAACATAGCCAAAGGAATTATTGTCTAATTCCTTTATTTTACCCTTTTGACCTTGTTGCAATCGAGGCTTACTATGTACTATCACACCGCCCAACTATTAGCTATACAAACATATCAACTATTACCTTGTCATACTAATACCAAGCATGTTTCTAGCAACTATTTACCCATGTCAATTACACATTCCAAATATCAAGAAACTCATGTCCATCAATTTTAAATCATCATTTACAAACAATAATGTCATAATCCATAGTCAACCAATCGTCATTAGACATAATGCTACAACTATAACATACTATAATCAAGTACATATCAATTGTCTCAACATATATGTGTTAGTACAATCATCTCAAAACAAGACCATTGTAACACATACTCGTATTATGCAACTCATCAAACATTCAACCAACTTGCAAATATACCATGTTAAATAAATCAACTAGATGACATGATAGACACCAAATACTCAACATAAAATAGGCGACATAATCAAGAATGAAGCACCGAGTATACTACATAAGCAAACTCATAACTTAGTGTACCTCAGGGAAGGCTATCTTATCTGCACAATCAATCTAGTTAGCAAGATATAACTTTACAACATGTCAACTCAAAAATAAATAAGATCATGATATCCATAACACTAACTAACCAACATGTTCACATCATAAACTAATAAGCATTTATCCTTCATGAATAACAACCACGTGTGCAAAGTCATCAAAAATATGTCATCTCATACCTAAATATGGTAACCATAACCATCTACATAGTCCAATCCAATTTTTCATGATACATATAACATCAAGATATTAATGTTATAACCCTAATCATCAAGTTAACTAACATATAACAACAATCAGTTAACATATAACATGCTCATCAACAACATATGACCTAATCATCAAGCTAACTATCATATAACAACAAGTTAACCTATAAAATACTCATCAACAACATATAACATGATCATCAAGTTATCTAACATAAAACAAAATTAGCAATGGATACATCCACATGTTACAATCATTCATGACTATTTGACACGTGCATGTGACTATACTAATAAACTATCATCTATCATGTATGTAACCATAACATCAAAAACATGTACATAAACCTAATGTATTTAATGCATATGATAATCCTTAACTTACTTACCTACATGCCCAACATGCAAGATTGTATGAGGATCTACACTTAGCCCAAACTCTAATATTGAAACCTCATTATGATGATCTACATCTCCTGCTCTATCTCATCCAACACATTATCATCATAACAACCAATAGCATCTTGATGACCTAAATTGCATACAATGAATTCACAAGGCATGTTTGACCTACATTTAATGCATAACTATAACCAAGACCATGCATGCATAACGATTTCATATGGACATATAACACATGAGTACGAAACCATATACACCTCATTCTAGCTAGGGTCTAGTCATCAATGCATGACCATTCATGACAACAACAACCAACTCACGTGCATTTGATAACATGTGAACACTGATGTGAAAAACAATGCATAATCAACTATACACACATGAAGAAATAGTCCACAACAATATATTCAACCTTCACATGGTGACATCACTACAACCATGATCAATACCATGCAAATTTAGAAAGAACATGGACTACATGCATAAGGAACACATATGCAACCAACATGAAAGCATGATCAACACACATCCCAAGGAGAGTGCAACCACACTCTGATACCATTCTGTAACGCCCTCCTCAAACATCTACCCAAGCAACCAACTAGTCGAGGTAAACATGCGAAGAGAGGCCACTATGATATGATTCAACCTCCTAAGTCACGTTAAGGAAGTGGAATCGACAGAAACACACCATATGAACATTCAACATCAGCTTCAGGACCCTCATGAACCAATCCAACACTTTAGATAGCTCGCCCTTGGGTCCTAATGAGCTTTTGAACAACTTAAGCCTTAGTCACTCTCATGCTATAGGCATTATGGCATCCAGAAACCCAGAGTTGCTCTCATAGGCTTGCTTGCGAGCGTCCAGAGACCCAATTTGCCAGTGTTATGCCAGCATCCCTGAGATTTGAGCCACTTTTTCAGGCCCAGAGACCAGGTCACTGCCTAGAATTTCATGATACATTCAAAATAGTAAAATAACATTGAAATGGTAGTACTAAATAACATACTTGTTTAAGACCTTGACAACACCCCTACTAGCCATGACAGGAATTTCATCAAACATAGCACGGATATGTAAAGTATGGGTGCAAATAACATATCTGAGCATAGGGGTCTCATACTTATCTAAGATTCACCATGATGCATTGATGCCTCAACACATTAACTACCATTCCATCCATTAGACCATAGATAAATTTTTCATTCATATAGAAGTAAAAATATGATGAGAGCCATACATAGTTGTTGTCATAAAACACATAAATAACCAGTATAATAGGGACATGAATACCTATGAAATCACAACCATATAAACCATATATAATCTGGTATAATACTCATAAATACAAGGAGAAATAACCTTTCATTAATGATGCAAAATCCAAACTTGGGATGGGACTTGCACATTCCACTCGACCATAGAATGGCTGAGCCAAATATATCTTTAGCCATTCACCCCTATGCCATATTCCAAGCATCAATGTGGGATCTTTTAGAACACATCAATCAGAACTCATCTAAGGCTTCCAGAGGCCATCCACCTCAATCCATCAAACAGTGATTCCACCTCATGGTCGGACATCACCAAAATCATCACCAGATCAATCTCTATCCCAACCTTTCAGGGCTCTAAATCGTTTTTTCCAACCTGGATCCCCAAGACTAGTAACTCAACCCACAACTATCATCGGGCTCTAGAGTGTTTGTCCAACCAACGCTTACAGGACTAGTAGCTCAACCCCACAACATTTTTTGAGCTTCCAAAGCATTTTTCCAACCAAGGCTTCTGGGACCAGTAGCTCAATTCACCAAGGGCTTCTAGAGCATTTGTCCAACCAAGGCTTCTAGGACTAGTAACTCAACCCAAGATGTTACATGGATTCCAGATCATTTGTCAAACTAAGACTACAGGACCAGTAACTCAACCCAAGTTGTTACAAGGCTTCCAGATCGTTTGTCCAACCAAGGCTTTCAGGAACTAATAACTCAACCCAAGCTTAGGAAACATGAGAACCAACCAAAAAAAAACAAAGAAAGTAAGCCCACAATCACCATGACTATCCAAGAAATGTAAAGGCTAGGAAAACACACAGTTAATCCAAGAAATACTCCATGTCGATGATAGATCATAACTAGGAAACCACATGAATGTGCCATGCAGGCCTAAACTAGCGAGGAAAACATACATGCAACTCGGTACCTACAAGAAAATATGATGTACTTGTTGATCTTGATGCCCTATTTCACTTTCATACTCTTCCTTTTCCTTCTTGCTCCAAGAAGCCAAGTATGTCACACCCTCCAAGAGTGCTCTAAGAAAACTCTAAGTCTCCAAGAGTATGAGAGAGAGAATAGAAGAGAGCTCCACCAAAACTTGTCAAAGGATTAAGCCAAGAGCTTACACTCACTAAGAGCTTGCAACTGATCCTCAGAAGCCTTTTTATTAATGAGGCCTCTATTTTCTTCATTTTCCATTATTTTCCTTCATTTTCCTCCTCACTTGAAACCTGTGACCTTTCACCTTCATTTTCTCCTAATTTCCTTTATTTTCATAAATAAATGTGCCAAAATGCCTTTTGCCTTTCCAAAGCCTTAGTCATTTCCTTTTCCAATTTCCTTAGCTACAATAAACCAAATCAACACCCACTTGGATGTCTCCCCCACCATTCAGCTTGAAATACATGTTCCCTTGGCTGTGGCCTTATATATTTTTTAGATGGAATTTTCACGAGGGCTCTTACAACAATCGGATGTTGCACAGATGAAAAAGGACTAGAAGAAAATAAGAGAGTGGAGTCGTTGGCTTATCAGGAAGTGGTTTATGAGTAATAACGATAGAAGGATGAGGTGGTGGAGGAAGTTCAGGCACTTGTCTAGCCAAGGCAGAAGGAAGAGGAATGTGAAAAACCCAACCCAAAATCTGGATTTGGCTAGGAAGAATGGCTTAAACTTTTTGTTAACTTATGCATTGCAAATATATAAAAATACTAGGAGTATTTTTTAGGACATATAGGAATTTTCAACTTAGTAGTTTAAAATGTTATCCGTGTAGGAAGCAAGTAAAACTTTTTTGGATTGTTTTGAACACAATAGTTGATGTTCATGTGGAAAATGTAAAAGGTTCTAGCCAATGGACCTTTCTAGATAATGACATTTGCTCATGTATAGTAATTATGTTATAGTATTGCACATGTTGCACAACGTTGAACATATTGTAACCATTAAAATATTTACAAAAGTATATTCACATTTATCGCAAACTCTATAATCCCTATATACAAGTTGGATCTTTATTCCATTCATAAGAAAGAAATTATCATTATCAATGTGTTGGCAATTAACGATGTCCCCCTAGTTAAAAAACTGATTATTCTTCAGTCACCAGTCCTTAGGAGTACACTGCAATGTTACAATTGGGAATATCAATCATTGTTGTAGATTACCCTTATTAATACCAAAAGAAAACATATATATATATATGAATGAATGAAATACTAACCAATCATAATTGGGCGGGCTTCTCAGTTCTTTTGCGGATTTCTTAGATCTCTTCTTCGTCATACCATAAACAACTATTGTACTTTGTACTTACCCATGGATTTTCTTGTTATCATGTTCTCATTGCTACAAAATATTCCCAATCCAACAAACATAAATGTTTACTATATTAGTAATGAAATTCAATATTTATATTTCAGTCAAGGCCTCCATTTTTACAATATCGGGAAGAAATCTATGTACTCACAGCCTGTAAGCAAGATGGAGTCAATACAAAACACCATCTATATATTGCAAAGAGAAATAAAACAAATCAATCACAAACGTTTTCACTACCTTTATTTAAATGAGAATTAAAACAGATGAACCACGTACCTTTAATATAGTTCCTTTCTACCCTATTTACTCTGGATCGACTTCGACATTTTTGCAAAGTGATTCAACTGAAAAGAAAAAAAAAAATGAAAAAATTTGGCCATCCATTCCAACTTCAACCTCGGGGTTACCTCTCGTTTTGATCAACATCATTGGTCGATCAAGGTGTGATGAGGAGTAAAATAAAAAAAAATGAGGAGAGTTGAAGCAACAACTTAACAGGTGGAAAAAAGTAATATTTTAATTTAGTTTAATTTAATTGGTTGTTCTTTCCTTTGAAACCAAAAACTATGACCTTTCATTTCTGAAACCCTTAATTTAATATATTGGATTGTGACTTAGAAGAAGAATATTCCAGGCTTATCAAATAACGACTATCCAAACATTTTTTTATTTACAAAAAAATGAAATTCATGAACCCCAATTCCAATATAGACCACACTTATTGGTGTAAATATTAAAAAGGGAATGCTTAAACCGTGCTCCTTTATATTTGATGAATAAAGGTGCATCTCGAGAAAATGGACACTTTTTTGGATGAAAAAAAGGCATTCTTAACTGAAACTAGTACTTTGGATGCAATATAATAGTTTTCTCAAGCCATAATGTGCATACATAACATATCTTAGAAATCTGGCAACACAGGCTCAAGATATTTACTAATAATAATAACAACTCTTCAACCAGACATTGATACCATATTTTTAAAAACAATGTATTGGATACAATATGAATAAATTCTATAACTACACACAACAAGATCAAATATTGCAACAATAATATTTTTACATGATTAAAACCACCCGATTGAAAAATTGTCCATGGCTCGAGCCACAATAACCACTTGAGGAAATTTTGTTAATGCAAGAGAATTTTTTGTGTAAAGTATTTTCTTACAATCAATCATCAACGATGAACCTCAATGCTCTTCGGATAAAGATCATGGACCAATTAAGTGTCAAGCCATAGATCAATAAATATTATCATCGAGGAGAATATGAGCCATTGAAACACTTTATGTCTAGAACATATGCAACTAAAGCATATTAAAGAAATACAATAAAAGGATCAAGGAGTAGGCGGCTCATGGAGATTTCACTCTGTTCGTGGCTAATACGAGACATCTCAGTTCTTTCTTGGTTCATTATTGTTAAAAAAATAAACACTAAAAGAAACACTTTTACATAAAAACACATTAAACCAATTAATATTAACTAAATCCTAAGTATTTAAATATCCTACCAGTTTATCCAAAAACTTTATGTCTAGAACATATGCAGCTAAAATGTATTAAATAAATACACTATAAGGCTCAACAAGTAGGCGGCCCAAAAAACCTTCACTTTTTCTCTGGTCAATACAAAACATCTCAACGCTTACTTAGTCATTGATATATTATTGTTAGAAAAATAAACACCTGTACATAAAAACACATCAAACCAAATTAATATTAACTAAATCCTAAGTGTAATTAGCTAACATTCATATTTGTTCACATTTCTGGATATCATTCGAACAAATTATACACATAACATCCTAATCTTCCATCTATTACGCTAAAGCTCTAAACTTAATAATCAATAACTACGCACAAATCATCTATAGTAAAATGGAGAAAAATTCATCATGCACTAAATGATTTATGGTGGAACAATATGATAAAATATAGCAAGCATATGGGAATTCACAAGCCATCACACCGGCATTGAAAATAAACTACAACATGACCTAAACACAACGATGGACGGTAGTAAAGGCTTTCAATGTTGGATAGTAGCCATTATAGTAGGCCACGGATGAGCATCATCAAGGCCATGTCATATGCAAGGCCATGTCATATGCAATGGAACAATTGGTGAGGTTGGCCACTAAGATACTTATTTTAAAAGTGAGGTAATTATGTCTCTAAGCAGTGTTTCTATTTTTTTTCCCGGTTTTTTCTATTTTCAGTATTTTATTACTAGTTCGTTATGTGGGTAGGGTTTTTTCGAATTTTCATAGATGGTTTTGTTTTTTAGGTTTTTTCTATCTCGGGATTCCCTCCTAGGCTTGCTCTATGATTCTAGGTCTATCTTTGTATTCTATTCTGGTTTTATTCCACCTAAGTATGCTCACTCTCCTACTTCTTGGGCTAGTGTGTTTTGATTTTTGGATGGAATTTGGTCTTCAAAGCTCAATGCAGAGTAACACTGATGAATTGAATTTGATCCAAGTCAATGAAAAATAGTTCTATTTTTTTCTGAAAACTAGTATGTTTTTTCTGTATTAAATAAGCAAATTTGTATGATACGATTATATATAATTAATTATATTATATATTTTTTTTTTTTTTAAATTTTTAATAAAATTATTTTGCTTATCAAATTATAATTTTAACTAATTATTATTTTTTTATCTTTAATTTTTAAAAATAACTAAAACATTTAAAAACAAAATTTTGTAATCAAAATTTTTATTAATCAATTAAAGTTATAATCTAGTTGTACTAAGTTTCATTCAACGATCTAATTTAAAATGTATTTAAGATGATTATCAATTCTGGCAGATAGCCTTCACACTCTACATGTTTATTTGTGATTACTAATGTCAAAATCAAACAAAACATCAAAGTCAATGTTTTGGTCAATCAAATGATTCTTTACTTTCCCAATATTGTGTGTCCATTTAACACTGAGAAACATAATTCCACAGTGAATAGAACTCTATTCTGAAACTCTAATAATGATCAAAACTCCTACCAAATTCATGTCGTAAAAATCTAATCATTTTGAATGTGCTTTATCTCACAACATAGCTGGTGAGGGTGAGTGATGGAGATGGCCAATATTAAAATGAATTTATGTTTAAAGCAAAGACTGTACAAACACTATTCCCAAAAAGTCCCACTTTGACCAGTGATGCTTCCTCACATATATTTGTGTAACTTTCTATATTCCTCTTGCATATCAGGGATACCAAACTACCAGAAAAGGTTGCGCTCCATTTGGGATACCATCTAACCCTCCCTTTGCACGGTTCCTGCAGCTCTTTCCTGATCAACTGCATGAAGGTTGTAGGGGCATTCATTAACCCGAAAGGCATGACCAACCATTCAAAAATGCCCTCCTTGGATTTGAAAGAAGTATTCCATACATCAGAGGGTTCAATAGGTACCTAATGATAAGTAGACATTAGGTAAATCTTGCTAAATTATTTGGAACCCTTGAGCTGGTCCAAAAGGTCATCAATCCATGGGATTGGATACCTATTCCTAACAGTGATCTTATTCAATGCCTGATAGTCAATAAAGAGCCTCTAGGTTCCATCTTTCTTTTATACCAACACGATTAGGTTCCCACAGGGTGATGAACTCAACCTGATTGCCCACTCTACAACAACTCTTGAATTTTCCTTCTGATCTTGTCATTTTATAGAACAAAGCATTGGTAGATTGGTCCATTGGGTATCAGCACGCTCGGGTTCAGGTCGATGGAGTGCTTGACTTGAAAGTGTAGGGGTACCCCTATGAGTGAGGTGAAGATGTCCTTGTACTCCTCCATGACCTTATTCATAAGTTGTTGCTATGCAGAGGAGCCTTGTCTGGAGGTCGTGCAGGTGGCCACAATATTCTTCTTGTCATGAGGGTGAATCACGAGGAATACAAATTTTCTTGTCTGAGATTTTATTTCATTGCATTGATTTGCAAATATCAAAGAGATGGTGGTAGGTGGTGCTACCTCTAGTATCCTATACAACTTATCGCCGAAAGTAATAATAATAGTGTGATGCCTAGACTCATACATAACATGATGCTTCCATAAGTATGGTTTTCCTATTAATAAATCAAAAACTTCAAGAGGAGAAACATCATAGAGTACCTCATCTATGAATGGCTTGATGTTGTAGGGGAGGTGACACTACTGGCTAACGAGAAAATATCATCCTTGGTGAAGCCACCCTATGGTGTATGATTGCAGGTATGGTGTGGTTAGTAGGCCCAGCCGATTCATGACCTCTGTTGAAATGGGGTTCTTTTCACTATCACTGTCGACAATGAACTGTAGTGGGGAACCCTTCACCTACATTTGTGAGTGGAAGAGGCACTCCCCATCCTCTGGATATTCGGGCTCAATATTCGCGATCTTGGTGGTGGCAATGGTGGCACTGGGCTCCAAATCAATAATTTTCTTATCTTTATCATTCCCCTTATCGGCTTCTAACTCTGACTCAAAACATGCAATTGATTCAGAAGCCTTCAACTCAGCCACCAATGACTTCTTGGTCCAACATTAACTTGTGTTGTGAGTGGGGCTCTTTTGGAACTCATACCATTTTCCTGTGTCCTTCTTTGTCTTCGTGGTGTTGTTCTTTGCTTGCGGCTTGGACGGGTTGTCTTGGGCTGTATCACCTTGGCTTTGTCCTTTGTTTTACGACTTGAGGGCGCCTTTACCTTGCTTTGGATTCACGGATCCAAATTCTCGCTTCTTCTATTTAAATGTCTACTCGATATTGATAGCGTATCGATAGGCAACGCTAAGTGAGGAGATGTACTAGAATTCCATCTCATCTTAGAGGTACTTTTGTATATAGCCATGGTACTTCAGTACCAAATACCACTCAAAATCCTTGATACCTAGCTTAGTTCAAAGGGTATGGAAAACATTTGTGAACTCCAACACATCTTGGTCCCTTCCCTACCGCAGCATGGTCCACTTTATGTATTTATCTTCATAGATCCCGATAGGGTAATATTGTTCCTTGATGGTGTCTTAGAAATAATTCCAAGTGGGTGCGGTTGAAAACAATGAGGATTCCCTCTCATCGTTTTGTTCACAGTAGGTTTCTCACTAGTACTTGATGGGTGGTGAAATTTTGAGAAGTAATTGTTTCCAGGTTGGACAAGTCATGAACCGAGAAATATCCTTCTAGCATATTTAACCATTTATCTATGGCATCCACATCTATCTGACCTTCAAATATCTGCATTTAACTTTTACCTTAAAATGAGTGGCGCCTCCAGAGTGGCTACTGGATGAATATGCATCACCTGTGTGTAGCCGCTGAAGGATATGGGAAAATTGATCCATCATTGTGTTCCTTTGTCACTCGAGGGATTCTTTGAGCAATATTTTTAAATGATCTCTTTCTCCCTCATCTTTATTTTCTTCATCCATGGCAGGTCGTTGAGGTTTGCAAGGCTGGCCTTGCAAGGGTTCAATTAGTTTGATCCCTAACTCCTTGTACCCTAACCTCATTGGGGACATCTAAATAAAATATGAGAAAGAGAAAACCGCTTTGATACCACTAATCCAAAATTAAACAGGAACAAAACAAAATACAGATATAACCACAAATACATAGATACAACAGAAATAACACTTACTTTCATTAATATCACAGAACTGAAATATGATTACAAAGAAAATGGAAATAAACTAGCTTGGGCAATGGTATCTTATCTCTGAGAAGAGATGTGTTAGCTACATGCCTTTGAACTATGTTACAATGAAGCTCAAAGGCCTATTTATCATTGATAAATAATGGATAACCCTAAACATCCAAAAACCTAACCCTAGGAGATGAAGCACCAAAACTATGGGCCTCGTTGGGTAAAATTGGTACATCAACTTCCCGGGGTCATAAATTCGGCATATGATCTTCGTTTGACACATACAATACCTCGCTGGAAGGATCTATCCGAGGAATATAACTTTTGACTACAATCTTAGTCAACATCTTAATTTTTCCTATTTTCCAAAAAAATGTCGTTTAGGGACTCAAAATGGCTCTAGAAGTTCAAGACTCGAAAACTTCCAAAAATAGTAAATTGTGCTGCAATCAAGGAAATTGAAAGAAAAAATGGTGGGGGTATAAGTGGAATAAGCGAGTCGCCACCAATATCTGCCTGGATCAAGTTTGTGCCTCTTCACCTTAATATAATGTAGGCATTCCTGAGCAATGGACATCATGTCTTGTATCTGTCGCCCCTTTAAAACCCTAATTTATACTCATCCTTATTTGGATTAGGTTTTGGAACATATCCAAAATATTTTAAATTTTGAAACTAAATTACCTTGTTATTGTTATGTTTAAGTGACGGAGAAAGGAATCAAACTGAGATTTTGAAGAATTTACTAACTACACAAGTAGACTGTGAAGTTGCTTTGGAAAATGACATGAAAAGTAAGAGATGATTGAGAAAATAAGTGATTCTCACCTTATCTCCATCTCTAGCAAGTTTGGACACTGCACGCAGGCTAATATAAGGGTTGTTAGTTTTTACATTGTACATAGGCTAATCAGCCTTTGTATGTGGCACATTTACTATGAGCTAATGATTTGCATAAATATTAACTTTTTAGGGATATATTGAGGATACCTTTCCATTTCTATACTTGACGTGGAGAGCTACACTATTTATAAGATATGTTTGTTGCTAAGAAATAGAGTAGGGAAAATATTTTTGTACCCAATCAAAGCTATTTTGGATCTTTATTGGAAGTACAAACAAACAATTCTATCGAGAGGTGCAAAGGAATGTTCATAGGAGTAGTGGGGAGTGTCGAATGTGGAAGGAAATAGTTTGAATGGGAAATGTGGAAGACCATAGTTTGGTACATTATTTTGTGTAATATTTCTGAATTATTACATCATAGGCTTAATACTTAGCTACAATGGAGGAAAGAAAATATTTTTCAAAATTAAGAGTCATAAAACGTTATCTAGTGGTCCTCGTCATTGAAAGTATGACCGAAATTTTTTAATAATGAGTGATACATATTATTAACTCTAGTTAGCTTTAAGATTGATTTTTCATGGACTTTGTAATCGATATTTAAAGGTAATGCACTATTCAATTAATATTGTATGGGACAAATGTTGTTGTAAGTTATTATTATTTTTCTTGATTTTGTCTATAAGTTTTGTTTCTCTATGATCAATTATTGGTACCGAGGCTTTTCATTTTGTTGAGTTTTTTTTTCATTCCCTTCTCCGATTCACCATTCGTCACGCTAAAAAATTATATATTACAATAATTACGTTGTGCAACTTGTGCACACTCAAAACGAAGATTCCATAGTGTAGCTACCTTGTATTCCAATTATATCTTATGTTAAATTTAGAGGAGCAGTGCCATGATTCTCTAAATCAAATACAAAATCCAAAGGAAAAGGAATTTCCAATGAGATTTAATGGTAAATTTAAAGGAGCGGTTGCATAATGATCTAAATCAATACAAAAGGCAAAGAAAATGGAATAAAACAGTGTTACAAAAACTCTGTAGAACATAAAAATTTGAGAAAGTTCTTGGGTAGTGTTAATGCAAACCTGGAGTGCTCCATTTTAGGGAGATAAAATAAGGGGCCATATCCCCCATTTTTCAATCGAAACATTTCATGGTTATGATATAAATAGAGACCAAAATCCACAAGGCATACTATTACAAGTTGGAAATCAATGTCAACATGGGCTTTTGGCAAGTTCCAACCCATAGACCTAACAAAGAGCATACTAGTCTTATCATTGAGCTTGTATGCCATATTTCTTGCATTTTCCTCATACATTATGGTTCCTTCCTCTGCAAGTTTATGTGACCTGTCATAATGTTGTATTGTCGCCTTGCTCGACATGTTAGGTTGTAGAATCAATGTCACCTTATGGGTGTGCAATGCCATGCTGAAGGGAACGAACTTTTCGGACCTTTCATTGTCCCCCTCAAAAATATGTGTAGCGAATTGAACTTTCAGTCACCACAATTCCTTCAGCCATGTGTGGGTATTATATATGCTTAGGTATGCATATAGGCATCCTTTTGAGCTAGGAAATGATTGCGTTGGAGCATCCTTCCCTTCGGTATCATTTAAACATGTCTCTAATGAAATGTCTCTTCCTAAGATTTTTAGCCTATATGTTAGTCTGTCAATAAGTAGGAATGAATGGTCATATAAATTTTTTATGAATGGTTTTGAGCCCCGGGTCATCCACAAATGAGTACAACAAAATTGGCATTCACAAAAAAATACAATTACTTTGTCTAAATCTTTTGAACAATGTGGTGGACAAGAAATTAGGAAATTAAGAATAATAGTAAGTCCCTAGTGGTGAAAACTAGCATACAAAATATATTAACTTTTAAGGTTTTATACTAGAATAGATCCATGTCAACCTTGGAGTTATTAAGCACTCACCATTAATAGGAATAAAAATAATAAAGACAACCCTAGAGCTATTAAGGACTTGCCATTAATAGGAATCAAAATGCTCAAGACACATCTACAGATCCTATTTCGATCAATATTGTTGATTAATATATTTGAGTTTAGCATGGATTTATCCTAGTTTTTATAATTATTGTTTAAATACGGTAAGAGATATAAAATGTAGGGGTTATGTAGACAAAAATATACATCTTGCCACACCCCTTCCCCCTTTCTAACCCCACAAAAAAACCCACTTGATGTTATTCATGCAAATTTGAGCATCGTTGTTCCTAAGAAGGAATTGTGGTCACTGAAAGTTAAATTTGCTACACATATTTTTGATATGATAGAAAAAATAAGTAGATTTCAAGTGATGAATGGTAAGTAGGGGAAGTGAAAAATAAATATGTGATAGCACCCTTGGGAGCAGACCATCCTTTCATGAATGGAATTTTGGGCGTTATTTCAAGCCTTTTATAAATAAAGGGGTTAAACATCTTATCCCAACATGAAAATGAACTAGTAGAAACGTTATGATTGGCAGTGGCACCCTTTAGAGGAATGGGAGATTCTATCAAAGACTTCCTCTAACTAGACACTATGAGTTTTGAAGGATAAATTCATTCATTCTATAGAAACATTGGGAGGCCATTGAACTGTACAAATTACCTACAGTAGTTACAAAGATAAGTGAGGAACCAAACTTCTTTGAGCTCATTCCAGTAAATATGTAAGGTCTAGAAATGGCTATAGCTACCAAAATTAAAAAAATTCTCCAATTGACAACCTGTTTTATGTGGATTTTTTTCCATGTAATTTGTTGACAATTGAAAATTTGAAGAAAAGAAGGAATGATAGGTCTCTCTCATTGTATTTTATTTGAGTATAATCATAGTTTGTGACAATCTCCTATGAATAACTCAGTAATAAACTCCTTCCTGCAACATTCAAAAGGTATTACTTGTAAGAGTGAAAGTACATGTTAAGAACAATAAGCATAATATCAATTTACTCACCATCCAACTATATTTCCTTGCAGATTTACCTACTACCCACAACTTCTAGTTCTTTGCAATAAATATTCAAATTGTTGGCATTACACATCTGGAAGTTTCAATAACAATGAAGCATGAGAGTTTGGAAAAAGTATTTTGGATGCATAGCATTGAACCTCATGAAATTATTCAAACCTTCAAATCCTTGACTCTCATGTGATCCTTGTTCCTTTTTTTGCCTTTGAATTTTCCTGGGGTTGTTTTGAATGATCAGACCCTTGGTAACATTCTTCTTTTCATCAACGACAAGCTCCACCAAAAAGGCTTCTCCAGCAACATCATACTTTTCAGTTGCATATTTCTCTCTTGCATTTTCAAGATGCAATTGTCATCAACCATAGAACACAAAAGTTTTAAATATGTAGTATAAAGCCATAGTACGAAGTATGGTGGACACTAAAATCCAAATGTAAACTAATTACCTACAATTGAATTTGAACCTATAGAAAATACTTGATAAGAGGTAACAAAACTACTCGATAATCAAAAGTAGATAAATGGCCAAGATTAAGCTCCAACTGTTACTCCAAACACATTTCTCATAATTTTAGCTTCCATCTTTCTAACTTGCAAAACCACAAATCATGTGCAATAATAAGAAACATAAGATAAGCATGTCTTATAGATTCAATTTCATAATAATTCTAATCTAGGAAACCACATGTGAAAACCTCAATAGTTAAGTGGTCTTTCTGCCTCTCAATGACAACTTCAATGCAATAATTTGTTGGGTGAAAAAACTCCTAAATTCTCCACTTGTCTTCTTGACCAACATCTAGCTCATGCAAACGAGATAAGGAAATACGGAAAGTATCATCATATCCAAATCAAGGTATATTTTGAGCTTCCTTAACTCTCAAGTTGTCTACAAACACCCCATCAACCTCGCCATTATTTTCAAAATTTCTAGGTCTGCCCAAAGGTTCATAGCATCTGTAGTTTGAAATATGTGTAGATTTTAACCCCATACAAAAATTACCTGCATACGAATTCTAAAAACAAAAAATAAACAGTGGCGAGAGCATAAAACATAAAACAGATATACACAAAGATTTTCCCCTGGATCCCAATACTAGGACTACCAGATTGATTTTTCACTATATTCCTTTCAATGTTACAATATATATATATGTTGAAGCCTCCATAAACCCTAGATTAGAACATAATCATAGCATCCTTAATCGGATCTACAAAATACATGGACATAAAACAATCATGTCCAAAACCATGTGTGAAATCCATGCACAAAACCATAGGTAGGTCTGCCCACCTAATATATGGTCTAAAAAAAAATTCCTAGGGTGCTACCCTAGACCCCGTGCAGGGGGCTACCACCCCCCTTCATACCCCCATGTTGTGCCCAGCGCAACGTACAGGGGGGGCTACCACCCCCTTGTAAGACCCCCTAGCGTGGGGTAGTCATGGAAAGAATATAAGAGACACCCAAAATTATCCCACTTGTTGTTTTCTTTCTATATGTGGTCCACAGGAGAGATTAGTCATTGATCCAGCCCTGCAATGCCCATTATTTATCTACACCAACAGAATTTATTAATGCTCGTAGACTTTGTCAATGCATCTGCAATATTCTTCAAAGTGTCCACCTTTACCAGCAACACCTTTCTATCCTCAACCATGTCCCTCACAAATTGATACTGAACATCAATGTGCTTTGTCTTTGAATGATAATCAGGGTTCTTTTCCAAGAAAATTGCATTTTTTCTTTCACAATCTATCCTTATAGCTCGTTGTACTAACCCCATACTTGAACACAATGTCTACCACCAAACTACTTCCTTGCTTGCATGAGTGGTTGCCATGTATTTTTCCTCTATAGTTGAAAGGGCCACTATAGACTCTCTCTTACTCATCAAACTGACTGCACCTCCAAATAGGTTAAACACATACCCACTTGAAGACCTTCTCTGATTCAGATCTTCATCCTAGTTTGTGTCAATAAAGCCATGGATGTTCAAAAATCTATCCAATCCTAGTCTTCCTTGGTAGCACAAACCATAATCGCTAGCGCCACGAAAATACCTGAAAACCCACTTCATTTTTGTCCAGTGCTCCTTTCCTTGTTTTGACATAAACCTGCTCAATACTCCCACTTCATGTGCAATTTCTGGTCAAGTACAAACCATTGCATGCATCAAGCTAATAACTACACTTGCATATGGAACATGAGACATGTCCTCTTCCTCTTCTTGTGTCTTGGGGCATTGTTCAACAGATAACTTTACATCTACAGAAATAGGAACCTTCTCTGGTTTACTATCCTACATATTAAACCTCTCCAATATTATCTCGACATTCTTCCTCTGGTTTAACAAGAGATTCCTCTTTTCCCTATCTCATTTAATTTACATGCCCAAAATATAGTTTGCAGCACCGATATCTTTCATGTCAAATTTGGAGGACAATTGGGTCTTCAATTCCTAGATAATTTCTTTGTTATTTCCAATCAACAACATATCATCCACATACAAGACCAAATAAATAACACGGTCACCA
>APFE031445910.1:78087-92992 GCA_000404065.3 Pinus taeda
TCTTCAATTCCTAGATAATTTCTTTGTTATTTCCAATCAACAACATATCATCCACATACAAGACCAAATAAATAACACGGTCACCAATTAATTTAAAATACACACAATGATCTGCTTTGCTTCTAGTGAAGCCAAGTCCCTCTATATATGTATCAAATTTTTGATACCACATCCTTAGTGATTGTTTTAACCCATATAGAGACTTTTTTAACTTGCATACTAGTTTTTTCTTACCCTTCACCGCAAAGCCTTCATTTTGGTTCACATACATCTTTTCTCCTAGATCCCCATGGTGAAATGTTGTCTTCACATCCATCTCTTCTACCTCAAAATCAAAAGCAACATCAACAGATAAAAAGTAATCTAATAGAAGCTACCTTGGAAATATGAGAAAAAATATCATCAAAATCAATTCCAAACACTTGGGAATAACCTTTTGCTACTAACCGAGCTTTGTATTTCTCCACCTTGCCTTTTGCATTCATATTCTTCTTAAACACCCATTTGTTGCTAATGGGTTTCCTTCTAGTCGACAACTCCACCAGATCCCAAGCCTCATTTTTGTGAAAAGATGACATTTCATCAACCATGGCCTATTTCCAGAGTTTTCCATCCTCTCAATCTGTAACTACTTCCCTCATAGTTTTTGGATCATCATCAGTAATAGATAAAGAAAAATTTGAACAAAAAGAAGATGGACTATACTTTTATGGTTGCATTCTTTCTCAAACTGATCTTCTCACAGCTGGAGTTTGTAGATCTTCATCTTCTAATTCCTCTTCTGTTGTAGAGTTTGATTCTTCCTCCTTTAGCTCAAACTCTATCTTTTTAGGTTCCTTTTGTAGGACTTCATGTTTAATAACATATTTCATCTCTCTAAACACCACATCGTTTGTACAAAACCTTCCTTATTTATGGGTTCCAAATATTATAACATTTTAAACCATCCTTATACCCAATAAAGATGCACCTTTCATATTTACTATCCAACTTTGTTCTTTTCTCCTTTGGAACATGTACATATGCATGAAATCAAAATATCCTCATATATGAAAGAGATGGTTTCTTACCAGTCCATACCTATTGTGGAATCTTATCTCCCAACATTGATGACGGTGATCTGTTGACCATGTAACTTGTAGTCTCCACCACCTCTGCCCATAATTCCTATCCTAAGCTCGCACCATTGGGAATTCTTCTTTCCTTTTCCATCAACATCCTATTCATTCTTTATGCAACTCCATTTTTTTGAGGTGTGTATAAAGTATTATTTTACCGTGTTATACCCACTTATTATAGAACTCTTCAAATTCCTTCTTGCAAAACTCTCCACCGTTATCTATCCTCAACACCTTTATCTTCTTCTATGTTTGGTTTTCTGCTAGAGCCTTAAATTTTTTAAACCTATCAAAGACTTCAGATTTGTTCTTGAGGAAATATATCCATGTATTCCTTGAGAAGTCATCTTTAAATGATACATAGTACACAGACTTACTGAGTGATCGAACCAAAATAGGTCCAAACACATCACTATGAATAAGCTCTAATATCCATTTTGTCCACTTCACACCAGAGGGAAAACTCACCCGATTATGCTTCCTATATACACAATTTTCATAGAAATAAAAATATAAAGAGTAACTAAACATACCTTCTACCATACTATTACCATAAAGTATTCAAAGGCCCTTCTCTCCAATATGTCCAAGCCTTTGATGCCATAGCATGGTCTTTTCTCTAGTGACCACTAGATTTTCTGCTCCACTTTCAGAAACCACAAAAATGTTGCACCGATCAATAATAGTGATATCCTGAAGTTTGTACAAAGTTCCAATCCAATCTCCTCGCATCAATACCACTGCTACCTGAACCATCTTGTAGGTATCTTTCTCGAACATTGTTTTTACACCCGCGTCATCCAACTTGCTTACATAAATCATATTTCTAGCCAATGCAGGAATATGCAGAACACCCCGAAGTGTTCTAATCCTTCCACCTTGCAACTTCAACTTGAATTTTCCGTGACCAATGATTCTAGCCTTCATGTCATCCCCTAAGAAGACATTACCATGATCATATTTCTCATACTCGCAAGATCACTCTCTATGGGGAGTGAAGTGAAAGGATGCTCCTGAGTCAATGAACCGTGCCTCATGATCTACATGTGTACTTGAAGAAGATGCAAAGTACACATCCACACCTTCATCGGAGGTGGTTTTCGCCTCTGCAAAAGGAGAATCATCAGATCCCTTTCCTGTGTCATGAGATTTAGATTTACATTTCCTTTTGAAGTGCCCTTCCTTTCCGCATTTCCAGCACACCTTTACAGGTTTTCCTAGAGATTTAGATCTCCCTCTAGATTTAGATCTCCCACTCGGGGACTTATTTTTGTTTCTATTCTGGGACTGTCCTTGTAGAGACAAGGCATCACCATTCTGGCCCTCCATATTTTTCCATCTCATCTCCTCCAACAGCAATGATGAGACTATTTCATCAAACTGCAAGGCAATTGCATTGCTACCTATTGCAACAACCATACTATCCCATGAATCTGGTAGAGAACGTAACAAAATGATGCACTTATCTTCATCTAAAATTTTAATATCAAAAAATAATAATTGGCTTACCACTGTATTAAAGGCGTTTAGATTCTCTATCACCAAGTCTCCATCTTTCATACTGAAGTTATAAAGCTTTTTCCATAGGAACAGTTTATTCACCAGAGACTTAGATTGGTACAAAGTCCCTAACTTGTCCCACAAAGCCTTCACCGAAGCTTCCCCTAATACATTCAGCAATACTAAATTTGAGACACATAATCGTATTGTGCTCTTTGCCTTCCAATCCAACTTCGCCCAGTCTTCAGCTGACATTGCTATTGGTTTAGTACCCAGATCTACCACGATCCAATGATCTTTATCCACCAACAGATCCTCCATCTTGAGTTTCCAAAACTCAAAAATTTGACCATTAAATTTCTCGATCTCTATATTTCCATTGCTCGCCATCTTCTTTCACCACAAGAATCAATCCCGCAGATCTCCCATTGAACAGTGTATACCATAGGCCTGAGCAAAACCTCTTAGCAGAAAAAGTGTCCCCTTGAAGCTAAAATAGCTCTGATACCAAATGTAGGTTTTAACCCCGTACATAAATTACGTACACACAAATTCTAAAAATAAAAAATAAACAATGGTGAGAACATAAAACATAAAACAGATATACATAAATATTCTCCCCTGGATCCCAAAACTAGGACTATTAGATATATTTTTCATTATATTCCTTTCAATGTTACAATACATATATATACATGTCAAAGCAATTATAAACCCCAATCCATTAAACCTAGATTAGAACATAACCATAGTTCCCTTGACCGGATCTACAAAATACCATGGATATAAAACCATCATGCCCAAAACCAAGTGTGAAATCCATGCACAAAACCATAGGTAGGTCTGCCCACCTAATACAAGGTCCAAAAAATTTTACCCGGGGAACTGCCCTGGACCCTCTGCAGTGGGGCTACCACCCCCTCACAAATACCTCGAAAGGGGAGGCAGTCGCCCCCCCATGACCTCCCTACTACCCCCGACGCAACATACAGGGGGGGCAACACACATACAGGGGGGGTTGCCGACCCCCTTGTAACCCCCCCACATGAGAGGTAGTCGTGGAAAGAATATAACACACACCCAACAATCTATAGCATACCAGATCATATATGTACATATGTCAACTGGAATTTCCTAGTGGAAATCAAGTGAGTGAAAGATAGAAGATTTCTGATTTGATTCTAAGGGAAAAATATATAAAGCTTTGGATCGATGTAGTGGTGAATTAGCATGAGGAGTATAAGGCTTAGATGGAAGTGCAATCGTGAAGCCTTGAATTAATTTTCATAGATAGAATTATTGTGATGGAGAAGCCTTGAATTAATCTATATAGATAATGATCCCATATGTGAACAATGAATAGTAAAACGATGTCAAAAACGTGTAATCTCTATTACGATGAATCTCCCGAGTCCATTTAATGAAAATATCAGATAGTGATGACATTAAAACATCCATTCTCTAAACCAAGCTATGTGTTAGTCTGGTCTACAATAGAGGGATGGTCTTGCACACAAAAAAAGCAATGAACAAATCTATGTCTTGATTCTAATGTGTGATTTGCATCAAAAAACCAAGTCGCATATCATTGAATAGAGGAAGGGTGAGCAAGGGTGTTTTCTTCTGAACTAGTGCAATGGTTTGTATAAATGATAGTCTTGTTTGGTCTGTGTATGAGTTGTACATTAGTCTTCGTATATAAGTAATGATCTAGTAATTTATAAATATTGGTGCTTTTAATGGTGGACTTTTTTTAGGGTAGCATGAAAGACATAATCTCCATCTCATCACTGGTATGAAAGGTCATTCTTATTGAATAAAAAAACAAATCTCAAAAGGAGGAGGATAGACTTCGCTACATATTTTCTTATGACAGTTTGGACTGGAAACTTTCCAAAGGATTTTAACAATGGTGTTTTATCCTAGGTCATGGCATGAATTGTTGTGAAATTTCTCACTCAAATTTTAACATTTCGGTCATTATACTGTTTGTAAAGTGAACAATTTAGAATGATAAAAGTGGAATATGGATTCAAATATGAAGAATTTATTAACAAAAAGACTTCCTAGTGAGAGTGACATATGGAATTTGGCACATGCCCTCATATCACTCAAATTTTAACTGAATGAAATTGTCAAATTACCTAGAATGCACCATTATATGGATACATAACAACACTTCATCAAACATAACTCTACATCATGGAATAAAATTCTCTGATGGTTACCCATGTCTATTACACAATTCATGCTACTAGTACAAAAGAAGAATTCTAATTATTACAAAGATTAAACTAGAATATACTAATGTAGACAACAACCACTAAAATCATAATTAGAATCTAATATAGATTTCGTTGAAGTCTATAATAATATAAGAATCCATATTGTAGGATTTCTATCATTATTATATTAAAGAAGATTTATTAAATTATATGATTATTTTTAACATATGGGGATTCTATTATATGATTAGCTCATACGATTTGGGTGAAAATTCAACTCTTTCTAGAGCGTTAATTATTGGGTTATTATTATAATAGTTACACTTAATAGTATTTAGATTCAAAAATGCCACTAAAAATCAAGCTAAACTCCTACCTTTATGGAAAGGGATAGAAGTGGATATCTCAAGAAGAATACATAAGTTAAGGTTTATGGAGACTCAATGATTTTCATCCAACAAGTATATCATCTCAAGGAGAAATTAAAGTAGGTCCAATCCCCCACCATACAAAGAATAAGCTTGTAGGTCTCTAGTTTTGAATCCATTGAATTCCTACATATCAAGTGACATCACAATACTAAAATAGATGAGCAAGAAAATAAGGATGTTTCCCTTGAACAAGGGATTTTGGTTCAAAATGATGTAGGTGGAGAATATAAACCATATCATGAAAATCCAAGGAATAATTTGGAGCATAGGTGGCAAGGACATATTTAGTATAAATATTGGATAGAATAATATGGATTTGTGTACAATGACCCTTTGTCCTGCCATAAACAAGTAACATGAGCCTATATTCAAACTGCTCCACACTTTCACAACCGTGTCACATCGCAAGAATTCAATGATGCATGTCAACCTGGCTTTGTGAAAGTGATCAAATGAAAAATTAAAGAAAGATGGTTGTTCAATCCTATATTCATTAAATATGAAATCTCACACAAGAATAATTCTTTTGGGTTCGAGGGATGTTAAGCATGATTGAGGTACAAATTGGCAATGGCATCAGGAATATTTAGTAGAGAACTTAACTTAGAGATGGAATGTTTGAGCTTGAGCTAGTACCAAGAATTTAACTACATTGAAGAGGGCGAGAAAACTTTTGCGCTAGAGGAGCTCAAAGAGTGAGGGTATAAGCAATGACCACCCAACATTATGTTCATCACAATTTGGAATAGGTTCAACATAAAATTCGCAAGGAAGGATATTTGGGTGGTCAACTTCAACATGGAATGTTTGTGCAACTCAAAGAAAGAAGATTTTTCTAGTCAAATGGATTATCATATGGTGACACTAGAACACATTTTGCATTTATTGTCTAAGTAGGGGAAATGTGAGCCATTAAGTAACAACTTCATTTGGCATCGTGAGAACAATAAATTGGTCTTTCGCAAACCAGAATTGATAGGTTGTAGGTTAAGAATGATACTACAGAGATTCATTTAGTTGAATTGGATTCAACAATCGGGTGTTGCACAAATGAAAAAGGAATAGAAGGAAACAATATAGTAGAGGCGTTGGCTTATCAAGAAGTGTTTAATGAGTAGCAACAATAGAAGGATGAGGCAGTGGAGGAAGTTAAAGCACTTGTCTAGCTAAGGAAGAAGGAAGAGGAATGTGTAAAACCCAACCCTGAATGTGGTTTATACTATGAAGGATGGTTTAAATTTTCTGTTAACTTATGCATTGAAAATATAGAAAAATATTAGGAGTATTTTGGAGGACATATATGAATTGTCAACTTAGTATTTTAAAATGCTATTAGTGTAGGAAGCCAGTAAAACTTTTTTGGATTGTTTTGAACAAAATAGTTTACGGTCACATGGAAAATCTAAAAGGTTCTAGCCAACGGACCTTTATAGATAATGTCATTCGCTCATGTATAGTAATTATTTTATATTACTGCACATATTGCACAATAATGAACAAATTTTAACCATTAAACTATTTACAAAAGTATATTCACATTGATCTCAAACCCTGTAATCCCTATATACAACCTATATCTTTATTCCCTTCGTAAGAAACAAATTAGCATTATAAATGTGTGGGAAATTGATGATATCCCCCTAGCTAAAAAATGATTATTGTTCAGTCATGAGTCCTTAGGAGTACACTGCAATGTTACAATTGGGA
The DNA here is from genome assembly GCA_000404065.3 of Pinus taeda. NCBI lineage: Eukaryota > Viridiplantae > Streptophyta > Pinopsida > Pinales > Pinaceae > Pinus > Pinus taeda. The sequence continues at coordinate 85,069 of APFE031445910.1, forward strand.
ATATCAATCATCGTTGCAGATTACCCTTATTATTACCCAAAGAAATAGGCACAACACACACACACACACACACATATGAATGAAAGACTAACCAATCATAATTGTGTGGGATTTTGGGTTCTTTTGCGAATTTCTCAAATCTCTTCTTTGCGTACAACAAATGATTGTTGTACTTTATAATTGGCCATGAATTTTCTTGTTATCATGTTGTCATTGTTGCAAAATATTCCCAATCCAACAAACATAATTATTTACCACATTAGTAATGAAATTCAATATTTATATTTCAGTCAAGGTCTCTCCTTTTACAAGATCGAAAAAGAAAACTTCATTCTCACAACCTATAAGCAAGATGGAGTCGATAAAAACACCATCTATATATTGCAAAGAGAAATAAAATAAATCAATCACGAGCCTTTTCGCTACCTTTGTTTAAGTGAGAATTAAAAAAGTTGAATCACCTACATTTAATATAGCGCCTTTCTACCGTATTTTCTCTTGATTGACTTCGGCATTTATGCAAAGTGATTCAACTGAAAAGAAATATAAAATGAAAAATTTTGGCCATCCATACCAACTTCAGCCCTGGGCTTACCTCTCATTTCAATCAACATCATTGGTCGATCAAGGTGGTCAATGTGGGATGAGGAGTCAAATTGAAATGATTAAAGAGAGTGGAATAATAGCTTAACATGTGGCAAAAAGTAATAATTTAATTTAATTGGTCATTCTTTTGTTTGAAACCGAAAACTATGACCTTTCATTTCTAAAACCGTTAATTTAATCCATTGGATTGTGACTTAGAAGAAGAATATTCTAGGCTTATCAAATCACAACTACCCAAACACTTTTTTATTTATAAAAAAAGTTGAAATTCATGAACCTCAATTCCAATATAGACCATGCTTATTGGCATAAATATTAAAAAGGGAATGTTTGAATTGTACTCCTTAATATTTGACGAATAAAGGTGCATCTAGAGAAAATGGAAACTTTTTTGGATGAAAAAACGACAATCTTAACCAAAACTAGTTCTTTGGATGCAATGGAATAGTTTTCTCAAGCCATACTATACATACATAATATATCTTCGAAATGTGGAAACATGGGCTCAAGATCTCTATCAACAACAATAGAAACTCTTCAAGCATGCTTTGATACCATATTTGTGAAAACAATGTATTGGATACAAGATGAATAACTTCTATAACTGCACACAACCAAATCAAATATTGCAACAATAATATTTTTACATGATTAAAACCCTCTGATTGGGAAATTGTCCATGGCCCCAGCCATGATAACCACTTGAGGAAATTTTGTTAATGCAAGAGAATTTTTTATGTAAAGTATTTTCTCACAATCGGTCATCAATGATGAACCTCAATTCTCTTCGAATAAAGATCATGGACCAATCAAGTGTCATGTCACAGATCAATAACTATTAGTATCGAGGAGAATGTGAGCACTTGAAACACTTTCTATCTAGAACATATGCAACTAAAGCATATTAAAGAAATACACTAAAAGGCTCAAGGAGTAGGTAGCCCCAGGGAGCTTTCACTCTGACTGTGGTCAATATGGGACCTCTCAACTCTTGTTTAGTAATTGGTTCATTACTATTAAAAGAAAAACACTAAAAGAAAGACTTTTACATAAAGACACATTAAACCAAATTAATATCAACTAAGTGTTTAAATATCATACTAGTTTATCCAAACACTCTTTGTAAAAGTGTAATTAGCTAATATTCATATTTGTTCACATTTCTAGATATCATTCGAACAAATTAAACACATAACATCCTAATCCTCCATCTATTCTACTAAAACTCTAAACTCAATAATCAATAACTACGCACAAATCACTTATAGAAAAATAGAGAAAAACGCTCCATTCACTAAAGGATTTATGGTAGAACAATTTGATAAAATATAGCAAGAATATGGGAATTCACAAGCCATCACACCGACATTGACAATAAACTACAACATGACACTAAACACACCGATAGAGGTGATCCAGACTTAAACAGGAACGCAACAAATTACAGAGATAACCATATACACAAAGATGCAGCGGAAATAATACTTCATTTCATTAATGGAAAATACTGAAATATGCTTACAACCAGAAAATAGAAATAAACTAGCTAGGGCGATGGTAGCTTATCTCTGAGAAGAGATGTGGCGGCTACATGCCTCTGAACTGTTCTAAACTATGTTACAATTAGGCTCGAAGGCCTATTTATTGTTGAGAAACAATGGAAAAACCCTTCACATTCCAAAACCTAACCCTAGAAGATGAAACGCCAAATTGTGGGCCCCGTTTTTGGGTAAGTTGGTACGTCAACTTCCCGGGGTCGCGAATTGGTTGTATTATCTCTGTTTGACACGCATGATAGCCCGTTGGAAAGATCTCTCCGAGGACTACGACGAAAAAGACGATTTTTAAACAAAAAAAATCATTGGGGTAGATTTCCCAAGAAACATCGTTTATGGCCTCAAAACGGCTTCGGAAGTTTAGGACTCGAAAAACTGCTAAAAATAGTAAATTGTGCTACAATTTAGGAAACTGAAAAAGCTAAAAGAGACAATTGTGGGGGTCCAAATGAGATAGGTGGGTGGCCACCAACATCCACCTGGATCAAGAGGGTAGTAAAAATAGAAAATTAAATTGCACACCAGAAATTATTTTTCACACTACATTCATTCACAAATATTAAACAAATATATAGTTGGATTGAGATACAACTAATTCCAAATATGAAAATGGGACTTGATATATTCTCTCAACCAAATCTGAAACCAACTCTAAATTTACCATGTAAGCATTATCTCTAAGTGCCTCCCTCAATGCTTACATGTCAAAATTGAAAATAACACAAATTACAATATAGAAAATACATATTACAACAATATAACTGGTCTCTGTCTCACTGGTCTTCATCAACACTCACGTCCACTCTGGAATCTTTATGAACATCACTCTTTCTTCATCCACTACTTCGAGTTGTCACATGAACTCCATTTAACACATGTTTTCCTTGGACCATCATTGATGAACTTTGCAAGATCAACAATATTGACAACTTGTCTCGTTGGGGCTTCCGCAATAAGAGTTTTCAAGTAATGACCCATCCTATGGACCAACCACCATTTGTTAGGTATTTCGCTTTCAATTATCCATAAATTGCTAGGTAGATGCTCTGAACACTGGATGTGTTCAAAAATTGATCAAACAACTTGACCTGTTTCACACACATAGACGCCATATTATAACCTGTAGTTGTTGTTAAGGGTTTCTTAAGGCCAAGAACAAAAAACCATAACAATATGTAAACACAATTAAACCAATGATATGTTCAAGGGTTTCCAAGTGCCAAGAACCATCGATTTGAATTATGATATATTGTACAGTTATAGGTTCTACACCAAGCCAAAACCGTGTCAGTTGTTACTAACACCATGATATGCAGGGTGGCCTTAGGTAAAAAGTATTCTAACCCAGACTTTATTCACAACAATAAAGGGATGATTTCAAGGATCAAGGAAACTATTTTGTTATTGGGTTCTCCTAACTTAGTAGATTATATTCCTTACTTGGCCTCGATGGATCTACAAGGCATCAACAGTCGCTTAAAGAACCTACATAAGGTTTTCGACAACTTGCTAGAGAAAATAATAAACGAGCATGTTACGCAGAATAACTCCAACGTTGGGACAAATCTTGTGGATGGTTCTCCTAACTTAGTAGATTATATTCCTTACTTGGCCTCGATGGATCTACAAGGTATCAACAGTCGCTTAAAGAACCTACATAAGGTTTTCGACAACTTGCTAGAGAAAATAATAAACGAGCATGTTACGCAGAATAACTCCAACGTTGTGACAAATCTTGTGGATGTTTTGTTTGCAACCTCTGCAAATGAAGCTATCAAGTTCCCAATCATGCTAGACAATATAAAAAATAGAAAATCAAATTTTTGAAAGCAGTCGATGGTTATTTTCACTCTTCAGCTGCACTCTACAGTGATCTACAAGCTCTCAAAACTTGCCACAGATCCTTCGTGCGGAGAATGACCAGCAGGTTCAAGACCCTGGCAGCACAAATCTTGAAATCTTTATCTACTTTGTCAGAGTCCTCAACGACCATATTCCTCATCAAGTCCAGCACTAGATCCGTTGCATCAACGGCTGCTCAAATATTGTCCACTTCACATTGACGAATCGATCCCAACACAATTAGCTATAATATGTGATCACTTCTCCAAACTCAGGTCTATGTGCGAAGATTGGATTAGAAGGGTTCGTGTTGTTGGATTTCCACAGTGATCACATTACTTCCTCACATAGTTGATCACGATGCCTCCACACATAGGTCTCACGTTGGTCTCCACAATCGTGACTTTGACGCAGCAGTTTTCACATTGTAAGTACTCCACGCTGCAAAAATCAAAGAAGATGTTGACGTCAGCGAGGAAGGGGCCTGCACTTAGGTCCAGATTGTGGTAGCCCTATGACAATAAGAAGAAGTTACTTAATTTATCCCTCCTATTCCTATTACTGGTCCGCTGAAAAACTCAGTGGAAATCTTATTGAGCAGGAGTCATCATCGCACCTCCAATGTACGCTTTCTCACACACCTCTATTACCTTCGGCCTAGGAGGGGCCAGGGCTCAAACTTTAAGGGGCTTTGATATCAAATAGAAAAAATTACACACAAGAAATTGTTTTTCACATTACATTCATTCATAAATATTATATGAATATAAATATTATACAAATATATAGTTGGATTAAGATCTAATTAATTTCAAATATAAATATGGGAGTTCAGATATTTTATCAACCAAATCTCAAACCAATTCTAAGTTTACAATGTAAACATTATCTCTAAATTTACAATGTAAATGTAAAAGCTTTCCAACTCTAAATTTATGATGTAAGCATTATCTAAGTGTAAAAGCTTTCAATGTTGGATAGTAACCATTATAATATAGCACGGATGGTCATCATAAAGGGCCATGGCCTACGCAATGGAACTATTGGTGACGTTGACCACTGAGATACTCATTTTAAAGAAAGGTAATTATGTTTGGTGTATAAATTTGTATGTATAAATGGGTCAAGGGCATAGGAATAAGTTAAAAAATTGGAAATATTTAAATGTTTTAATAAATTTATTTTTTTATTCAAAATTTAATTTTTTAACTTAATTTATTTTTTTTTATTTTTTTAAATAAATTAAAACATTTAGAAACAAAAGCTAAAACATTTATAAATAAAATTTCACTTGTATTAATCAATTAAACCTATAATCTCAATAAAAAATTACTAAATTTAACTCAAAATATTAAAGAGAACAGATCAAATTTATTTATATATTTACTTTAAGCTCCAAATTATATGATAGGTAAAAATCGCACTGGTTATAGGATTATATAAGTTGTACTAAGTTTCATTCAATAATTTAATTTAAATACACTAAGTTTCATTCAATAATTTAATTTAAAATGTATTTAAGATGAGTGTCAATTCTCGCAGATAGCCTTCACAATCTGCATGTTTAACTTTCACAACCTACATGTCTATTTGTGATCACTAGGTCCATTTAACGACCCTAAGCTTATGTCGATGGCTATCATCGGAAGGATATAGGAGCGGTCAAATAATTAACCGCTCCGTGTGATTCCCGAATATTCGGGTAATCAGCAATAATGCCCATTTAAGAATCGCCAAAACCTTGAGGAACATAATTCCACGGTGAATTGAAGTCTATTCTGAAACCCTGAGAATGATCAAAACTTCTACCAAATTCATGCGGTAAAAACCTAAGCGTTTTGAATGCGCCTTATCTCACGGTATAGCTTGTGGCCGCGCTAGTGAGCGTGAGTGAAGGAGATGGCCAATATTAAAATGAGTTTAATCAAAATCCATTTAAAACACTATTCCCACAAAGTCCCACTTTGCTCAGTGACGCTTCCTCACATATTGTCACATATTATATAATTTGATGTTCAAATGGGTGAATTGGCCCCACATATATTTTGTGCAAGTTTACAGGTTCCTCTCGCATATCCTTTGACGACCTGAAAAGGTTGCGCTCCATTTGCGAGAGGACCGTTACATTACCTTTGAAAGGTTCCTGCGGCTCTTTCGCTTGCCAGCCAAGTAAATAAAATATAAATTAAAAGTTCAGTGAATTGTTTTTAAGTTAGAATCCAACCATAAATACATTAGTATTTTTCCGAGTAATATATTTTTTAAATGTAATTTTCATCATGAGCCTCGGTATGGAGATCTCTAAATTCCAAATTCCATGTTGTTATTCCATGTTGTTAGTCCCTGCCCAAACGACAGAGACATTAAAAAAACTGAGGTTTAAATGCAATTTAAACAAACCTTTTTTGTACATGCGTTTCTCGCTTTTTCTTGCTTTGCGCTTTTTGTCGCTTTCTTCTCATGCTATTAAACACTATCACTCTTTTATGTTAACCTGCATTTAAACAAACCTTTTTTGTACATGCATTTCTCACTTTTTTTGGCTTTTTCTTGCTTTGCGCTTTTTATTGCTTTCTTCTCAAAACTTTTATGTTAACCAATCAAAACCAATCAAATGTTTTGAGTTTTTATTTGGCCTCTTCCATGTTGATGGCCAAGAAACATTGGCTTAAAATTAATTTTTTTTTATATACGTTTTTCTCTTTTTCTATCTTGGCGCTTTTTCTCGCTTTCTTTTCAGGCTATTAAAAATTGTCGCTATTTTATGTTAATCAATCAAAACCAATCAAATGTTTTGAGTTCTTATTTGGCTTCTTCCTTAGGTCGATGGCCTTTATGTTAACCAATCAAATGTTTTGAATTCTTATTTGGCATTTTCCTGAGGTCGATGGTCGTGAAACATTGGCTTAAAATTAGATTTGTTGATTAAATTTGTAGCATAATGGAGTAATGTTGGGTTGAAATTAAACACTGTTGCTATTTTATGTTAACCAATCAAAACCAATCAAATGTTTTGAGTTCTTATTTGGCCTCTTCCTGAGGTCGATGCCCTTTATGTTAACCAATCAAATGTTTTGAGTTCTTATTTGGCCTCTTCCTGAAGTCGATGGCCGGGAAACATTGGCTTAAAATTAGATTTGTTGATTAAATTTATGGCATAATGGAGTAATGCTGGTTTGAAATTAACTCTAACCTACATGTAGGCCGATCTGTTGTCAATGTCGTGAGCCATCTGCACGCAGGACGTTGATCTATTGCATGCAGGTTGATCCGTTGTCGTTGTCAATGCATGCAACCGAGCATGTGTTTGCATTGTGTTTGCATTGTGTTTGCATGGCCTAAACATGTCAATATGTTTTGCATACATGTTAACTGTCTTGCATGCCACGGACGTGTCAACACTCTTGGATGGCCATGTTGTCTCCATGTTGTCCCTTAGAGCTTGTTGTCTGTTTCTGTGACTCTGTGACTCTATGGCCTGTTCTGCGTTGATGTTTCCGTGACTCTGTGACATGTTCTGCTTTGAATCCGGCTACGTTCCATCCATTAAGGCTGTTTGAAAATGCTGCAAAACGGAGGAAGTCTTGTTTTATGTTATGAAATCATCTCACAAAAATATAGAAAAGAGAGATAAATGCCTTAGAATTCAGCCTCTTCGAGGGGGCAACCTCCTTTACATTACACAAATGAACAATTCTTGGATGATTCAAATGACAAAACCTCCTTTCTATATATAGGAGTCTAAGGAGTCACAATATAACCCAGCGAACCTAACAATAATAATATAAAGCCACAAAAATAACAATAGAGGGATTCTATGGGGCACAGTAATAACAATATGGGGACAATAGGGGCACAACAATATTAATAAGGGGTATAACTACAATATTCATGGGGTAATCACTAGTATTATAGGGACC